>CBMN010754364.1:0-17129 GCA_000582825.1 Hordeum pubiflorum
CCCGCCCCGCCCCCCGCGACCTCCCGCGCCTCCCCTTCCCCGTCGACGTCGCCCGCGCCGGCGGGGCCCGCGTCCACGTCGACCACCTCGGCCGCCGCATCGCGCTCTCCCCGACCCACATCCTCGCCATGCTGCTCGCCTACCTCCGCCAGCTCGCCGAGGACGACCTCGAGGCCCCCGTCGCCGACTGCGTGATCTCCGTGCCCTGCTACCTCACGCAGGCGCAGCGCCGCGCCTACGCCGACGCCGCGGCCGTCGCGGGGCTCCGCCCGCTCCGCCTCATGCACGACCTCGCCGCCACCGCCCTCGGCTACGGCCTCTACCGCTCCGACCTCGGCGTCGCCGGGGGCCCCACCTTCGTCGCCTTCGTCGACGTCGGCCACTCCGACACCCAGGCCGGGGTCGTCGCCTTCGACCCGTCCGGGATGAAGGTGCTGTCGCACGGCTTCGATGCGGACCTGGGCGGCCGGGACTTCGACGAGGTACTGTTCGAGCATTTCGCCGAGGAGTTCAGGGACAGGTATCAGATCGATGTCGTGGGTAATGTGAAGGCGAGCATGAGGCTGAGGGCCGCCTGCGAGAAGGCGAAGAAGGTCTTGAGCGCGAATGCCGAGGCGGTGGTCAACATTGAGTGCCTCATGGAGGAGAAGGATGTGAGGGGGATGATCCGGAGGGAAGACTTCGAGAAGCTCTGTGCTGAGTTGCTGGAGAGGGTCGTTGAGCCGTGTAAGAGGGCGATGGCAGATTCAGGTATTGGATTGGATAAGCTGCAGTCTGTGGAGCTTGTTGGGTCAGGGTCTCGGGTACCTGCTATTGCTAGAGTTCTGGCCGGATTCTTTAGAAGGGAGCCTAGTCGTACAATCAATGTCAGTGAGTGCGTGGCTCGTGGTTGCGCGTTGCAGTGTGCAATGCTTAGTCCCACATTCCGTGTTCGGGAGTATGAGGTATGCATGCCTGCTTTTATCTTGTACTCTCTGATTTATGTAAGCTTAGTGTGGTGCATTGAAGCATGCTGTATTGCTGGCTGTCTGGTGAGAATTGCTGCATTTGGTGTATTTCAGGTGCAAGATGTAATCCCTGCCTCAATAGGATTTTGCACAAATGAAGGCCCAATATCAACATCGTCAAGCAACGCATTGTTCCGGAGAGGCCAACCCCTTCCTAGTGTTAAGATAATTACTTTGCATAGGAACAGTGGTTTTACTTTGGATGCTTTTTATGTGGATGAGAATGAACTGCCTCCTGGCACCTCAACACAAATCGGTAGTTTTGAGGTATGCAATTAACTCTCTTGACTGATAAAATATGACCATGTTTTAGCCTTTTGATCCAGATGTCTCTTTTGTTTTATTTAGCTGTAAGACTCTGTTATCTCCATGTGCAAACACAATAGCTTCCAAGACAGTAGTGTTTCATTTCATGGCACCATTGTTTCTGTAGAACTTTTGATGCTTTCGCTCCTTGCTTAACAACAGTCAGAAGTTACCTTTTTTCATGTGTTTTGCCGGCCTATCATCTAGGTGCCCTGTTGTACTCACTTAATTGGTGCTTTAGTAGGCAATGAACAGTACTCATAGAATGGACAGACAATCTTGTCAATCATAATAGCACACAAGTATAAGGGTGATTGTTGATTTATAGCATCTCTTATTCGGAAGTGCATATATCTTCAATGTAGTATGCCTAATAAGTGTCAACCATTGTAAACATAAGCACTGGTTCTTTCACAATGGAACAAGACAATTGAAACTGCAGGGTTTATATTATAGATTCAAATCGGTTTCTATGGGAACTACCTTGCAACTTCATTCTGTAAAGAGATTGCAACACATATTTTCAACAAATAAGTATTATGATGTTCAGTTCTAATCATTCTTACAGTTTTCCTGTCATCATTGAAGTCATCATATTCATGATGCTGCCAATGTCTCTTCAGTTGGCCATGAAACACTAACATGCTGTCTTAACAAATCATAAAATTTCGTCTTGTAAGAGCTCATGTGGTGCCTTTATTGTTACTGCCAAGTATGAAGTTGTTTAGTTTCTGATCATCATTTTGAAAAATATTTCAGATAAGTTTTGTATTCCTAGATCTAGTTGACCTTAGTGCACTCAAAGATCAGTGCTGTGCTCTCGCATTTAATTTGTTTATCCCTGAAACTTTGGGATCCACAGTTTGAATCCTTAACTTCGGATGGACTGGTGGTTGCTCCGTACAGATTAGGTCATGGTTCGGTACAAAGGTTTTTTTTTGGGGTGGGTGGTTGGGGGTTTTAGGGGCTGGGAGAGGAGGATGTAACATGCACATTTACCTACTGCGCTGATGTCATAATTTGTATGTCGAACCTCTTCTGAAAGCTATTACAGATGTATGCCAGTTGAATTGTGGCACAAGAAATATGCTCACATCCATTGAACGAAGTTACACTTACTGTTAAATGTTGTTATCTTCCATGATTGCTTCTAATTATTCTAGTGTTGTTATTTGCTTATTGCAGATTGGACCTTTCCAAGCACATAGTGAAAAATCTAAAGTCAAAGTAAAAATTCGGTTAAATCTCCATGGACTTATTTCAGTGGAATCAGCTGTTGTAAGTGTCAACTTTCATAGTCATTACCAAATTTTAGTTATAAGTTGTTCAATATTGTTTTTCTAACCTTTAAACTGCCTCAGTTGATTGACGATGATCAAAGGGATGTGAATTCTGCTGACTCTATGGAACTCGATTCCAATGATGACATGGTAAGGAATTATGCCAGCTCTCCCTGATCCTAGATCTGTGCTACATGTGTTCCTCTAACTAAATTGCAGTATGATGACCAAAAGCATGCAAATTCAGCCGACTTTCATAAATAGTAGCATGAGTTGCTATATGAGTATAATTAGCAGCTGGCGTTCTTGGTAATAAACGTGCTGTACTAACTCGCAAGCAACTCTTTTTGTGAGTAATATATGCAAACCACTGGCATATATATGATACTTTAAGAATTTAAGGTGCTAAATTCTGTGATAATATTGTTAATCCTTAGCTGGTTGGGAGAAGGTACCGTAAGATTATTCGTATGTTGAGTATTTGAAATGGAGGAGGGAACACCCTGCCAGATGCATAAATATGTTAAAGTTGAGAAATGAATGACCAATGCAACTGTTATCTTTCAATTATTGCCCAACTAACTAGGTGTGACAACTGTTATTATGTGCAGGATCACAAGTCGAAAAATGAACGGCCAATGCACCGGCAGGACTTGCAAATTGTTGAGTCTATTTATGGTGTAATGAGCAAGCAGGAATTGCTGGAAGCTCAAGAGCAAGAACAACAACTGGCCTATCAGGATAAACTTGTTGAGCGAACGAAAGAGAGGAAGAACGCATTGGAATCCTACGTGTATGACACCCGTAATAAGGTGGCAGTCTGAGAGTGTTTTCCCAATTCCTTTCCCAACCTAAAGTTCTGTTCTCTGATAAATTGTTTTCTAGCTTTCTGAGAGGTATCGGAGCTTTGCTACTGATTCTGAAAGGGAAGAAATCTCAGTTAATCTACAGCAGACAGAAGATTGGCTTTATGAAGAAGGTGATGATGAGACTGAAGCAGTTTACACTAGTAAACTCGAGGAGCTAAAACAGGTACAAATGGTACCTTTTGATGTTTTTTTATCTGCATCCATGGCCCCTTATACACCTTATGCATCTTTTCTGATATATGTTTGTTAATTTACTTTTTTGTCCTCGGTATTATAGTATTTCATGATTTCTCACTTCACCTTTGGGCTTAACTGACATTCAAGTTGTATAGTTTTTATACCTGTTCTTTATTGTCAATCGTATCCTATCGCATACTCCATGTTAATGCACGGACGATTCCTACTTTTGGACTATGCACCTCTTTGTTGGACTATTTTCTTATGTTTCTCTTTATATTTAAAGCTTGTAGATCCCATTGAATATCGTTGTAAAGATGAGGAAGCCAGAGCTGAAGCTACAAGGGAGCTTCTGAAGCGCATTGTTGACCATAGAATGGCTGCCAAGTCATTATCTGTGCCTGAACGAGACGCTGTAAGTTATTTGACCATTAGTTTTTCTTTTGTGTGCCCTTATTAACACTTAAATCATGGGATATCTATGTGTGGTCTGCTAGTCTGTACTAATCTCAATATGTTGGTAAGTTGATCTAAGTTGTAAAGTTGAAACTGTTCATGTTCCTTGCAATATGTTAATTATAGTTCCTCCTTGAAATACAATAATCGAATGCCGAATGAGAAAAGGGATGAAGCTTTTGAAATAATCCTAGGTTACTTAATAATGAACACACAAAGTGTTGACAGTAGTTCGGTTTAGCTTAGTATTTCTGTCTGCATACTGCATAGTATCATGCTATATAGAATTCTGTAGCTACTTGCGCTTCTAATGACCGGTTTATCTGTCAGATTGACAATGAGTGCACTAAAGTTGAGCTGTGGCTGAGGGAGAGCGCGCAACTACAGGAGTCCTTGCCCAAGAATGTTGACCCTGTAGTCTGGTCTCATGAAATCAAGAAAAAGGAAGAGGAGCTGGACATGTATTTGACCTTTCTTCCTTGAGTCCAAAATTTGACACTTTGTGCTCTTTTGGAAAAATGTTTAGTGTTCCATTCCACAACATCTTAGATTTGGCTGATTCCATTTGCAGGTCATGTAGCAAAATAGTAACTAGCAGGGCACGGGGGCATGACAACGATGATGGATGCTAGCGGGTTCAGATCAAATGCATAAATCAGATAGAGATATTTGACCTTGCTGAGGGTTCCCGACAGAATGGCCATGGCCAAGTTTGACATTTTGTAGAAATATACGGACGTACGGATTTCTTCTAACCTTGCCATAGATCTACTCTGTACCACACTGCCCGCCATTGGGTGCCTGCATCTCAGTACACTGACGTGCAGTTTTCACTACCATGATTGTTGATACATGTGAATTCTTTTTCTTCGTAATCAGATAAAGGTTGCCGCCTGCTTTAGTTTGATGTGAACGAACAAGCTGAGAAATGGAAGCAAATTTGTGTGCAATGTATCTACTTACTAAGGACCGCGTAGTTATTACTTGCTGTATTCATGTATGGAAGATATGATCAATGGCCATAGATCTTCATGCTTGAATGTTATGTTGCAGTGAGATTTTACTTTTGAATGAGTTGATTTTATTGTGGTTTCACTCTCCCAGTCTTAAATTTGCATGTTTGTTTAATGTTAGATGAGAAGCAATTCATTGAATATATCATTACATTTTTGTCTTTTTTGTGTGCTTACAATCATATTGTGCTATTTTTGTGGGAAAGTGCACAAGTTCTAACTTGGGTAATTGTCTTTTTTGTGTGCTTACAATCATATTGTGCTATTTTCGTGGGAAATTGCACACGTTCTAACTTGGATAAATGTAAAGAGAATGCACACGTTAGAACTTAAATGAAAAGGGAGTGCACAAGTTCTAATTTGTGGCAGATCACAGTGAAGATAGAAGGGGAAAACCCTAAGCATCACGAGTAAAGTCAGGAAAATTGACTTGGCTGGAAAATATGGGGTTTTATTACTGCTACGCCTTTGAATCCCCTACAGGACATCTCTCTTCAATTGAAGGCACAATACTGTTACTATCAGTCTAGTTTCTCAAAGACCACACAACTCCTAGATTGAGGAGATGTGCGGAGACGGCGGCATGGGTGAGAAACGATAAATGGACTGAGCTTTTTTTAGGTTAAAAAGTATCTAATGGTCCTAGTTTAATCATGGGTTAGCTGGCCAATAGATATATTGACTTTTGTGGGATTTTTATTCTAATTATCCTTTTTCTGTTTTGATTCAGTGACTTGCAAATAAACCTACAAAATCATCCATTGTATGCAATATAGAATAAGTGTGTTCATCCCTACTCTCCCTTACCAGATTTCACCAGATTAACACCCTGTCCATCTGACAGGGTCCTACCCAATACGCATTTCTTGGCATCAGAATGGAACACACGAGAATCAAGTTGTACTAAAACTTACATATTTTATCATTTTGATTATTCACACTCTCCAGTTCCATGAATACCCCTATGAATTTAATTGCTTCAGAACTTGCTGATTATATTACGCTATTTAAGGTTGCCAACTTGCCATGCGTTAGACTTAGCTTTACTTTGTCCATGTGCATTGTGGGCTGGTGATATGTAGACAGTATTCAGATCATGTTTAGACAAGTATTATTCTCCTTCCATGCATGGTTACCAAGTACGTTAAGTTCTTTTCACTATCTATAAATATCATTTTTTGCTTCTGAAGTATACAATATATTCTTATCTTTATCGCAATTTAATGGACCTTGCTCTTGAGGTTTTCCATAGAAATATCAACAGAGAGATAATACCTTTTACGCAGAGCAGTCACCTTTGAAAACTCAAATTATTTCTTTTATTCTTGTTGTATTGTAGGCTTACATTGGTATTGTCACTTTTACTCGATGAAACTAAGGGCATCTCCAACGCTGTCATGCAAATTTGCTCCGGCATTTGTCCGCGGACAGGGGGAACTAGTCCGCGGACACCGATGCCGAAGGCCACCATACAACGTTGTCTGCATATATTTCAACAACTATTTGAGCTAATCAGACGAAATTCATGCAAAACACGGTGGATTTTTTTTACATTTCAAACATTAAAAAAACCCTATGAAGGCCACCGACGTCCAAGCCCTTGTTGTTCCCTTCCTAGGACCGGCTCCTCCATCCGCCGTCTCCATGAGCACCGGCGATAAGACCAATGAAGTGAAGTTGCGGTCTCCGACGAGGAAGAGTAGAACACGGGAGATGGACCGACCCACATGGGACACAAGGCCCTCCCGCCTCCCATGCCCTACTCATCCTCGGAGGAGTCCATGCCTTGTCCGTCGCCGGTAAACGTGAGGTCCACAATGGAAATGGTGGCGCCAACGCTGTCATTGTCCCACCGGGTCACCCGATAGTTCGTGGACGGCGCGTAGGACCGAGGCGCAGCTGGCGTTGTTCTCGTCCACGATCGCCCGCAACTGCGCCTCCACGGCGGCCGCTTCATGGCGAGCGGAGGCTTGAGCACGGGAGTCCTCATAGATCGCACGCTGCTCCGCGACGAAGTTGGGGTTTGCCGCGGCCATGGCCGCCACGGCCTCCTCGCTCGTGCACTCGCCGTCGATTACCAGCGCAGGCTGCTCCTCCACCATGGTGGCGCTGAAGTGCGCCCGTGCCTGCTCCGTGGTGAAGCCGGCATGCACATGCGCGGGCTCCGGTGCGGTGTTGTCGGAGCCCCTCTCCCATCGTGGTGTCGTCCTCGTCGTCGGAGACGTCGGACGAGCTGGCCAGCATGCCGCCACGATCCGCCTGGCATGGCAGCTCTGCCAGCGGCCGCAAGGGCGACCACCTCGTGCTTCATTTTCGTGGAAAGGCTTTCCCACAGAGTGTTGTTGCCTGCATTCATGGCGGATACGGTGCAAAGGAGGAGGATGTGGAGCGACTTGTATTGTGGTGTGGAATTAGCCGGGTGTGGCCGCCTTTAAATAGCAGATTTCGGTGAGGCCAGGCGTCCGAGTGCGTCAATGCACGGCGCCGGAGTGGGTTTCTCGGTTGGCGAGCCTGCTTAATGGCGGCATACGGACGGACGGGGCATTGAACGGGTGGGTAGATATTCGTCCCGTCCCATCGAGTAGAGCGTCTCCGACATTGAACATGTGAGGACACCGGGGACGCGTCGAGGGCGGCGAGCCGCTTCAATGCCGGAGCCAATGAGAGGTCGCGTCTGCTCTGGTCCGACTTCAATGTGGAGGGGTCCTTCTACCGCGACATGAATGCGGGCAGCTAGCGTCGGGCAGGACTACGCAGGCGTGGGACGAGGTTTTTGGGGGGACCGGTGTGGTCAGAAGCGGGTGTGGCTGTTGTCCGGACGCCCGCAAAGCCCCCTTAGTTTGTCTCTGGTTTGCGGGAGAAAGTGCGTCCGGACCGCCCTGCGGACCGATGCAGGACCACGTTGGATGACACGACACATCCGGACCACGCGGTCCGGATGGTTGCGAGCGGTTTGTGAGTCGGTGTTGGAGATGCCCTAAAACCATAGTCCCTAGCAATAGGATAAAAATAAATTGACTTTTTATGTTTGTATTCCATTATAACTTCCCTTTGTTGTTTTTGTGTTTTTTCTACATCAATCCTCTATGCAGGTGCCATATTTTTTTATTTTTTATTTAATATTGCAATTACCTGACCATTTTGATGCACTACTTTATACTTATATATTTATTGTTTGTAAATAGCAAAGGGAAGTCCCTATATAAAAGTAAATAGACATTTCAATGTTTGTTGTTTGTTTTATATTGCAATTACCTGACCTATATAAAAATTAATATTAATGGTCTAGGCTATTTTGAAATGTCTATTGCTATTTTGGACTGCCAGAAACATGGTGTTTTCAAAGGAGAAGTTGTGCTATTCCTTGCATCTCTAAATTTTGCTTGCTTTGGTATTTCCATTATTCAACAAGTTGTTGTCTAGAGGTAAAACTGCAAGTCAAAGGGCAATATTTTTTAGGTACCCCTCCTCTATATATAGTTCTGAATAACTGCAAGCACTAGAATTAAACGTCAAGGGAATGTGTTTTTGTGTCGACTTTGCTTTGACTCACTTGGTTAAAAGAGACATAGTCAACTGCCTCCTATATTCTAGGTTATAACTAACTCATGCATGTTAAGCCTTTCAAATAGTTGGAATCATTTGGTAATTATCCTCTTGAACAATCATACCTGGGGATAACCTTTGGCAACTTGCGAGAATTATTGTAGTATTTGTAACAAGCATATATGTATATGCTTTTTTTTGTTCTCCTATGTATTTCAGATGCTACTAATATAAAGAAATGTACTAGACCATGTTGTTATTATATTAGTTTGGTATTAGTAGTTAGATAAATCACTACCAATATATCATCATAGTTGGACATAGAAAAATATCACATGTTATGCCAGATTTTGACATCTTAGTCGTCACCAAGTAGACCAATGTTAATCTGTCGGAGTGGATACATATGCGATTTGGATGCATTGTAGATATTATAGAGTATACACGTTATGACCCACTAAAATGAATATACCTGATGAGAAAATTTCTCATACCATCTTAATTTTGCCCTGTAGATACTTACTTAATTAGTACTATTGATAACATACAAAATCCACATCAATATGAAAAAACACAATGTGTTTTACAGTGACGAGAGAAAATGATAGCAAAAAGAAGTCTACATAAAATAAAAATAGATAACACTTTCTACAAACTAATATGAGATGACGCCCTCACATTTGCGAGGGTCGCTCTGCTAGTTAAAATAAAAGAGCATTCCTCTACTTCTGTCTCTATTCCTTTCAAGATCTTTATGTTTGTACACCACCTTACGTTCCAAGTCATAGAAAGAAATTGTTCACATTTGTGTTGTTTAGAAGTACATGTGTTTTTTGAACTGAATGTAAAATTGTGTTGTATATGCCATCTTTTATCCCAGTGCACATGCATGTACTCTAGAAATACATGCCATGTTATTGAAAGGAAGTGCTCAAACCCACACAGAAGCATCGGCTATTGGAGAAGTACTTCTAGAGTACATGTGCACTGGGATAAACCAATGTATGTATGTATATATGTATATTATGATGTATACTGATACATGGTTTTGTTTATTTTCCTTTGGTAGTTGTTTGTAAGACACTTGGTTTCAATTAATTGAAATTGGAGTGGGTACTCTCTTTAGAAAAAAGTATATGATATGTCATTCGGCACCTTAGTTTGAGGAGTTGTACTTAAAGAATTGTGACGGATAAATGGGTCATATAAATTTCATATAGTGTTGCATCTTTTTTTTGTACTATTTGGACAATTATTATGAACTGATGACAAAAGACTTTCTATTCATATGTATTGTCATCATTAAGATCGAATGGAAGCATACTAGGTCATATAAATTTCATATAGTGTTGCATATTTTTTTGTACTATTTGGACAATTATTATGAACTGATGACAAAAGACTTTCTATTCATATGTATTGTCATACTTAAGATCGAATGGAAGCATACTTGGGTCAAGCGCATGCATCTGCCCTCCAAAAAGGCAACCATTTTCAATGCAGGTCAATACAAAAATTCAGGAGATGAATGATAATATTGAGTTGGAACATTTTTCTTTATTTTCAATTTTTTTTTCAACACGCACTGGTGTATCTTTTCTTTAAGCAATTCATTATTAGCAAGTTCCCCCATGATCCAAAATAACATAAGAGAGTATATGTTGCAGAATTTTAATCAACTTTTCGGTGGTCAGTTAGTATGTCAGTGACAAGTTGCATGCAAAGATGTCCATCAAAACAACCCGATGATCCTATAGTAAAATGGGGGCGGCAAGTGGGGAATTACAGCTAGAGAAAGTAGTGTGGAGCTTTGAGAGAGAGAAAACTTGCGGGAGAGGGAAACCGTGAGAGAGAGGCTTTAGAGAGAACATATTTGATTGAGAGAGAGAGAGTGAGAGAGAGAGAGAAAGAGAGAGAGAGTTTTAGGAAAGACCGAACCAGAGAGCTTGTGATAGAGACAGAGCATGCATAAACGACCTAAGGGAAGTTGACGACGGCTTTAGACTAGCCATAGTGGGAGTAATTTCAGCAGTAACATTAGATCCAATTCAACAAATTTTCTTATGTGACAATGATTTAATGAGGAGAGNNTGAATTGAGTAACATAGCTAGTTACTCACACTATGAGTAACATCACACATACCAAGACAAGATGAATAGTTAATAAATAAAATATTGAATGACATCACACATATGTTACTCCCCGTTATGGAGGTAGTAACATAGACTAGTAACATATGCATGTTACTAGTTGAAGTTACTCTCCATTATGAGTAGTCTTCGGTGCTTGGGTTGGATTGTGGGGCCGTGCATGCGGCGTCCGTCCGGTATCCTTCTCAGAACATAAAATTAACATGGGTAGGGCCGCCCCTCGGCACACCACGCTGTGTCTATTCAATATTTATTTATAATTGAGTACATTATAATCATTATGTGAATCATATAATCACATATCGATGGTGTATTAAGACTTTATTTTCCAACTAAAACTATGTTTTTATGTTTATGCTTTTATATGTTTCATGATATACGATATATGGTAGTAGCCATTCCGGTTTAAGGCTAGCTAAAAGCTCCGCGCGTCGTCGTCTATCCCACAGCCTTTGTCACATGCTTTGCTAAACTCTCAGCTGGCTGGCTGGCTAATCCGGGCTATGGCGCGCGTTTAATGCGCTGCTTCTTTGCTCGAATCCGGGACGGCGCGCCGGCCGGCTAGCGCTAGATGCATCAATGCATGCATGCTACGTCCTTGTTGCTGGGACAAACTGTCGTGTATATGAACATGCGTATCCTCATGGAGGTAGGTCATGGTCCATCATGGAAGGTGGCCCCGTAGGCGGACTTAAACAAATCTGAATAAGACCCGGACTGTTATCCGGCTTGTAATAGAAAGATGAGACTACTTTATATCCTATTAGGACTCTTCATGTAAGCCGGCCCCTTCCACCTATATAAGGAAGGGCAAGGCGTCCCAAGAAGGCATAATCTCGATGGCTAGACACAACTAGAGAAGGGCCGGTTCATAACGGCGACTCCCCATGAGCATATAGAATAAGACCTAGCCACAATCAGCACGTCGGGTTATTACCGGATGATGTTTTCCAGGGCCCGAAGCTGTCTAAATCTTGTCTCTCTTGTGCTAACCCACCTCGATGATCTCCACGCGTACTAATCCCCACAATCATCGTAGGATGATACCGTTCATCAATTACTTTGACATTGGTGCCCGCTGTATGGCTGCGTGCACGTGAATTCAGATTTCAATGGGTACAATCTTCATCAACAACGGCGGCTGCCGCCGCATCAGACCAACGTCTTGTATGCCTGGGTTGCTTTATCCACATAGGCGCGGGGCCGACATCGACCTTGCCGGACGCATGTTGCTGGGTGATGCACGATCTTCCCCGCGTTCAGTTGGAGCGGCACATATCTGTTGGACTAGGCTATATGCGTTCATGGTCTCATGGGTTGAACTTGAAGCGTGGAAAATTCTAGTCGGACGTGCAAATTCTGATCTACGTCTGAGTTCAGATTGGACAAGTACCGAGAACGTCAGGCGAGTTGATTAGCTGTTGTTTTCACGTGAGTAACATGGATGGCAAGTTCAGAAGTACTACTACTACGCACGACCAAGGAAACATAGGGGAGCTCCTAGTCAGCGCTGCAGGCGCCCGTTAACGATCCGGCGCCTGCAGCATCGCTGGCATGGGCCGGCCCACTAGCACGCTCGCGAGCTGCCCAGATTTTTTTGTTCTGATTTTTTTTCCTGCTGATCCAGTAGAAAAAAACCGTCCAGATTTTCTATTTTTATGAAAATAAAAATATGAAATCAAAAAAGGTTTTAAAATTTAAAGAAAAAGGTTCATCCATTTGAAAAAAAGTTCATATATTTAAAAAAGGTTCACCAATTTTTTAAAAAGTTCATAAATTTGAAAAAAATCATTAAAATTGAAAAAAAAGTTCATCCAATTTGGAAAAAGTTCAATAAATTTTTATTTTTTTATTAAATTTGAAAAAAATCATATAAATTCAAAAAAAGTTCGTGTATTTTTAAAAAAAGTTCATTGAAATGAATTTGTTTTTCATAAATCTTAAAAAAATTCATCAATTTTGAAAAAAAATCATCCATTTTCAAAAAGATGTTCATCAAATTTCGAAAAAGTTCATAGAATATTTAAAAAAAGTTCGTCAACCGGCGCCTAGATGGGCCGGCCCATTTATAAACGCTGCAGGCGCCAGCTAACAAAATGCACGTTAACTGGCGCCTGCTGCGCCAAATAGGAAATGCCAACCGGCTAGGTATCAAGTCGACAGGATCAAGTGTGATCAGACTGGGCTTGGGCCAATCCACCAGACTTTAGACTACGTTGATAAAAAAACCTTCGAGTCAGACAAGTAGTACTACTGTTAGCTGTCTACAGTAGCACCAAGTCGAAGCACCGCGGCACGTATTTATCCTGGGAGATTTGGAAAATCAAAGCAATATACCGCTGCTACTCCCTGGCGTGAAGACCGAAGCCTGCAAATCAATTCGCAGGGAGTACTTCTGTACGTACACGAGCAAACCCATAGGCAATCAGCAAGTACTACTTCAATTAGTAGTACTCCATCCCGTGAAGCCTCCACAAGAGAAGAATTTTTATCTCCGGTTGCTGTGTGCACACGAGGAAACTCCCGGGTGCTATTCACCTTATCTACTCCAGCACATATGAATTCATCCAACAACAGTTACTATTTTACACAGGACAATTGTTCACCATAAAAGTGATCATCATACCACGGATAATAAGCTCGCACCAACGTCATCCTGCGACGGCGTCCGTGCCGTGCTGCCTGACGGATAGGCGCGCATGCCGTCATCCATGCAGTCGAGTCTACAACGACACTTGAAGGCCACACCAGCGTCCGCCTGCACAAGCTGCCCGGCGAATGCGCGCACAACCTGCCGCCCTATGATCCGTCTTGCCTCAATATGCCAAAAAAGGGTGGATCATCCGCGCTAGCTTCCAGTGTTCCGGCCGCCCACCACATCCACGCCGGCTTCCAGCGTTCTGGCCGACTCCCACATTCGTGCTAGCTTCCAGAATTCCGACTGGAAATCTCCCTCGTGTCTGTCCGTCCTGCCCCGTCCGACGAACACATGCAAGCCAGCATCCCTATGATCCAATCTACATCGACATACTGGACGCCACATCAGTGTCCGCCCACACGAAGCTGTCCGATAAGAAGGCGCGCAGGCTCGCCGCCCTTGCAGTTTGGTCTTGTTCAACGTGCCGGAAGGTGTCCCAATGTCACTTGCATGTCCTATTCACTGCCCTTGCGGTCCGGTCTACTTTCATGATAGACCCAGACAAAAAAAAGTGCCAACCATGGGGAGCCAGATAAAACAACCTTGGAGGAGTCACGAAAGCTGGCCTATAAAGAAAACAACCCTGGAGGATCGAGAGGAATCAGCCCTGGAAGAGCCAGGAGAGCCGGCAAAGCAAAAATTGGTAACGGAGGTCAAAATCAAGAAACCCGGTGAAAAGCATAACAATATCATGGGACAACCCGGCTCGCTACAAAGAGTACGGTAGTAGTGCCCCGCAGAAACAAAAAAAAAAGGAAAACGACCATGGAGGGAGATAGGTGAGCCGACAATAGATAAAACGGCCCTGGAGGAGCCAGGAGAGCCGGACCAACAGGCATATGAACTCAATACGGGATTACCAAAGAAAACTAGTTGTCATGATGCATAGTCTAAACATAGGTAACCCGCTCAATTATGATCGACGGAATAAAGCCAACACCCCTGGACACCGGTGGCATGCCGTTTCAACCTCATATCAATGAGCGGTTGAGCTTTATTTTTTATAAGTTGATCATGAGTTACTTGGAGGCTTGTAACTCACCGAGTTCAGCTAATCACCCTTGAACCTGGCCTATGCCAACAAATATATCTTAGTTACAATGGCATGTAAGCTCGATGCCACTCGCAGTTATGTGACCTGGTGTGCCCGTGCAAGTCAACCAACTTTGACGCTCATTGAGGACTTGGTTGACCCTGAATTTGTCACGAAGGATCACACTGGTATAAGTCACGCGAAAGCCGGCTTCATAGAAAAGCACAGATAAACTAAAAAGGCTATGAAGCCGGATTTTTGCAGGAGTAAATTACTAAGTTCATTACAAACACACGAAAGCAACCAAAAAGGGCTATCAAGCCACGAGTTGCAGGTTTATAACCTGCATCTTATAAACCCCGGATCGTTGCAGGAAAGACAACCCAACACTCAGGGGCTTATGACCCGAATGTGCCGCCTGATAAATCAATCACAACTGAGCCCAGAGAGGACAACGTGACCCTGAATTTATCATAATGGTACACACTGAGGCACATATAGTGATAGTCCGATGCTACTTTAAGAACACAGATGTGCCAACTGACAAATCAATCACAATTGAGCCCAAAGAGGACATCATGACCCTGGATTTATTAGAGTTAGACATACTAAAGCAAGTGCAACGAAAGCCGGCTTAGCCGAAAAAGAGATAAGGGCTATCAAAGCCAAGATTTGCACAATGCAGTCATGATAAAGCCGGCACCTCTGAAACCGGAAGGCTTGTCGTTTGACCTAATATCAATGGGTGTTGAGTCTTTATTTTATCATTGATTATTGGTTACTTGGGGGCTTTCCACTCAACAAGTGCAGCTAATTACCCTTGAACCCTACATACGCAAAAAAATTCTTGTTGTTTTTGAGGAAATATTTCATTATATTGCATGTTTATAAATTGCATCTTACGAACCCCGAGTCGCTGCAGGCATGACAACCCGGCGTTTGGGGGCTACAGTATTGAAATTTATTCTAACAAAGTTCAAATATTGAAGAAAAAATGACTTCCGAGCTGCCGCAGACATGCAACCCGGCACTTGGGGCTACACTGTTTGAAAGTTCATAAAGTTGTAAGTTTTAGGTTGCTACAGGCAAGACAACCCGACACTTGGGGGCTAGAGTATTTGAATCTATGTTTACAAAAGAAAGCATCAAGTCATCACGAGATGATAAACTTGGAGCTTGGGGGCTACAAATGGTATATATGCCGTTGGAGTTCAAGAAAATCCATAAGACGAGGGAAGACCCAGTTTGAAGAAATTAAGAACTGGCCTGGGAGAACCTGACCTGAAGAAGGAACCAGCGTGGAAACATAACCTGGCCTGGAGACACATCCACTAGGATCCACTACCGGTTTGACAAGATGGACTTGGTTCTGAGGCATGGAACTTGGACGCGTTACAACGGACAAAAGCCACCACGATTAAACATTGAGTTAGATCGGATGCGACTTAATTCTAGTCAAATGTTTTGGTACACCCCATGATGGGCCACAAGCCAATCTTCAAGATGAGAGAAATGGGTGTCAACCAGATCATGACCCGGCAATATTAAGTGTCCACAAGCCGGCAGCCTCGACATCCATGACCCGGCGGCCTCAACGTCGTTGACCCGGCGCATTGACGTCCATGATCTGATGCTCCAACATCTAGTACAAATCAGTGTCTATGTTCATGACTCGGAAAAGATCTACGTCGCAAGCTAGCAATCTTTTCATCCATTATATTAACCCGGCATAGACTCCATGTTCACGTCGCCTGAAAGCTTGAGGGCTAATGTCGTGTATATGGAACACGGGTATCCTCATGGAGGTAGGTCATGGCCCATCATGGGAGGTGGCCCAGTAGGCCGACTTAAACAAATCTGAATAAGACCCGGATTGTTATCCGGCTTGTAATAGAAAGATGAGACTAGTTTGTATCTTACTAGGACTCTCTATGTAAGCCGGTCCCTTCCACCTATATAAGGAGGGGCAAGGCGCCCCCAAGAGGACATAATCTCGACGGCTAGACACAATTAGAGGAGGGCCGACTCATAACGGCGACTCCCCATGAGCATATAGAATAAGACCTAGCCACAAACAACACATAGGGTTATGACTGGATGATGTTTCCCGGGGCCCGAATCTGTCTAAATCTTGTCTCTCGTGTGCTAACCCACCTCGAAGATCTCCACGCGTACTAATCTCCACAATCATCGTAGGATGATATCGTCGATCAATTACTTTGACACAAACCCTGTACCATCTCTCACTCACTCGCTCGGACGAAGGTGGAAGAAGAGGAGCACATGATTTTTCGGCGCACAAATGCCTTGCCGCACATACGACGCCACGCCGCATGGGCGACGCTTCTTTCTTAGAGCTCAAGCTCGACTCCAGACCACACCGGATCATACATGGGAGACTATGCCATGGAGACTAACTCCGGCTACTACTCCTTATGATGAGCGCACACGCGAGAGACCATCGAAGACTACATTGTTTCTCCTAGCTACATCCCTTAGAGCATCTCCAACAGACGCGCACTAGTGCGGCTGTCAAGGGCGTCAATCCCCCGACTGGCCGGACCGCGGCTACGTAGCTCGTAGCCGTCGGCCG
>CBMN010754370.1:789-11654 GCA_000582825.1 Hordeum pubiflorum
ATACGTTGGAGATGTATCAGCAGGGCGGGCGCTTCCCCGGCGGATGCGGGAAACGCTCGCCGGAGCTTTGTGTTCCGCGAAGTCTTTACCAAGGGGAGCTTATGGACTCCACTCTCACAACGACATGTCGCCAAGCTCTCAGTCGGGCTGGTCTGCTCCGCGTCTCTTCCCGGGCGCCATCGTCAAGGCCCAGGTCCGCTGGCCCTGGGTACCCGGGTTTCTATTGGGCTGACAGAGCCGATGGTGCCAACGATCACATTGATAAGGGTGAGCAAGAGAGAAGGAGATACAGAAGGCGCGAATCAATGACGAACGAGGTGGTGGAGGAAGGATAACGTGAAGGCGAGGAATAAAATGTAGGATATCGATGAGAATGGATGTGTGTGCCGAGAGGATTGAGCGGTGGCCGCCTTTGCGTGACGTGTTGCTACCTTCCGTTACAAGTGGACTTTGGCGCCGTCTATATATATATATCATATGCACCAAAAAGTAATAATATCTTATGCACCAAAAAGTAATAATATCTTATGCACCAAAAAGTATACCTAATAAAAAAATCAAGCCTAAGATGACCCGTTCACATACATACTTAGAAAAATAGAACATGAAACAATCTCTTATAGCATAGTAATATCCATTTTTCATCACATAAGCTATTGTTAATCTAATGTTTCTCAAGGATGAAAAGATATATAGAATAATGAAGGAAACAAACAAATAAGAGGGAAAAAAGAGAGTAAGTAGTGTGGTGGGTGCCTCTGAGGGGCAGGGTGCGACCACTTGTTACCAGCAGGTTTTGAGCTATTCTATCCAAGTCATTTATGACATTATGTATTGCAAAACTAAAGATACGCCAAAGATAATATATGGAAGACCATTATCTAATAATATCTTTTGCACCAAAAACCATACGCCATTATTTTGTTGTTTTCTCAGGTATAAGATGGCTTATTCACAAACATAGAAAAAAAGAACGTAAATGTTTTCTACAAGTATAATCTACTGCTAATTGAATGCTGGCCAAAAATACCAAAATGAAGAATAAGGGAAGGCAATAGGAAGTAAGAACATAGAGAGAAAATTGTTGACAGATGCCTTTGTGACAACGTGTTGCCCGTTTGTTACTAGCGGGTATTGTGCCATTTGATCCAAGGCATTCATTCCGTATGTCACAAGGTAGAGAGATAATGTTTTTTTAAATATCATTATATAGTAATATCATTTGTGCCAAAAACCATACCTCATTTTTTTGTTTATTCAAGTACAAGTTGACTTGTTCACATGCGTAGTTAGAAAATGAGAACATGAAAGAATTTTTTACAAACATAACAATAGCATAATATAATCTACTGCTAATTATTTGTCAAAGGTGCCTATGAAGAATAAGTGAAGAAAATAGAAAAATCAAACGAAAACCAGAGTAAAATGCGCGACAGGTGGATTTGCGTGACATAGTGCTAATGTCCGTTACTAGTGAGTGTTGTGTCGTTTGCTCCTAGTCATTATTACATCGCGTATGTCATAAGCTAATGATACGAGAGAAAAAATCGCGGGGAGAATATTATATAATAACATCTTTTGAACCAAAAACCATACCTCAGATTGTTAATATAATGTTGGTCAAAAGGTTCCAAAATGTAGAGTAAGCGAACGAAAGAGAGAAAGAAAATGAGACTAGATTGTGCGGTCGGTGCCTTTGCATGACATGGTGCTACCGTCCGTTACTAGTGGGTTTTTTTGTGGTTTGAACAAAGTTATTTATTACATTGCATACATCATAAGCTAAAGATATGAGAAAAATATATCATCCGTTGCTAGCAGGTTCTGCGCCGTTTGAGCATATCCATTTATTACATGGCGTACAACATAAGCCAAAGATATGAGAAAAAAATATCATACTAGCGGATTTTGCGCCGTTTGAGCAAAGCCATTTTATTACATTGTGTATTAGATAAGCTAAAGATATGTTATATACAGAAAACCATTATATAATAATATCTTATGTGTCGAAAATCATATCTCATTTTTGTTTTACTTTAAGTATAAGATGAATTGCTCACATACATACTTAGAAAAACATATCATGAAAACAATATTTGCATGTATAGTAATATCCATTTTGTACACACAATGTATGAATAATCTAATGTTGGTCAAAGATAACAAAAATAAATAATAATGAAGGAAATAGGAGAATGGACAAAAGAAGAATAAATTGTGTGGTTGACTTGTTCAAAAACATAGTTTGAACATGGAAAAGTATTTATAGGTTAATTATATCCATTTTTATCATATAATCTATTGCTAATCTATTGTTGGCCAAATTTAATGAAGAATAAGTAGAAGAATAAAAAAATAATAAAAGAAAAAAGAGAGTAAGTTATGCGGCAGGTGCCTTTTGTGCGACATTGTGATACATTCCATTACTAGCAGGTATTGTGCAATACGAGCCAAGTCATTTATATCAGATAAGCTAAAGATATGTGAAAATATATATACGGAAGACCATTAACATCATATTGTGCCCCAGAGCTATGCCACATTGTTATTTTATGTATAGTATGGTTTTTTCACAAAAATACTTGCAAAATCATAACATATTAAAAATACGTTCAAACACGAATACAATATTATCAATCTTGGATGACATGATATATTGCGAATCTAAATGTTGCTCGATGGCACACAAAAATATATGACCATGTTACCAAACAAAAACATACTACTATCAAATATTACCACCAGCCTATCAAAACATCTTATATATTTTTACCGAGGTAATATTTCCGAAAACTTTAAATTCAATGTTCACTTTGGGGACATTGATGTTTGACAACAAGACTAGAACAACGGAGACACATGTTTTTTTTTTCGCCTATCAAAAGAAGATTTTACATAGGTTGCCAACTTGCCATCTTATTTGCTGTATTTCATGCTCTAAAAATCAAACCATGCAGTTTTTAATGCTCTTACTAAAACGCAGATATACACTCCTACTTAGCTTTTTTTTAGGCAGTGTAACATGAAGGCTCAACAAACTTCCTCATATATCCATCGGAAAACCAAAGGGAACCCTGCTCCTCTCCCACATCATTTATGACACGAGTGCCGAAAGATGACGTCCAATAAAACCACTTCCTAGCGGAGCGCTTTGCATCAAGCACCAACCCCGGCAATAATAAGACGGGCGAGAGAGTGATTGAGCGGCCGTTTTATCTTTTTTTTTTTCTCTCTCTCTTGGTCGGCCAGTGTCACGAACTCGTCGCGGCGGAGGGGAGAGATAGAGGCGGGTTGAGCTCGCCGTCGATTCGAGGGGAGAGGAGGCGGGAGGAGAGGGGCGGCCACCCCGGCGAACCGAACCCTAGCGGCCGCGGCCTCCTCCATTCGACCGCCGGCCATGGCAGGGGCGGCGCCGGATCGGGCGGCGCTGACGGTCGGCCCGGGCATGGACATGCCGATCATGCACGACAGCGACCGCTACGAGCTGGTGCGGGACATCGGCTCCGGCAACTTCGGCGTCGCCCGCCTCATGCGCGACCGCCGCACCATGGAGCTCGTCGCCGTCAAGTACATCGAGCGCGGGGAGAAGGTACCCTCCCCCTCCGCCCCTTTCCCGACGCATGTCCCCTCCCCCCTTGAATCGATTCGGCCCTGTTCGACCAGCCTGTTTGCCCCACATGCGCTGAATCGCGGCCGATTCGGGGCTCTAGCTGATTAGGACCTGTTCGATTCGGACGGTATAGTGTTAGCGCTGAATCAGTTCATGCTGTGTGGCTAGCTTGTCTGTGAATTATTAGGAGTCATATACATCTATTTCAAGGACTGAATTGCTTGATTAAGTTTTAGGTTTGTTTTCATTGCTTGTGATTATTGGATGTAGATATTTCTACCTGTTTCATGTGATGTAGTTAGCATTTTCGACCTCTATGCGAGCATCCATCGATGCCGAGGCCGGGGGTCTACCCTCCTTTTCGAAGAAGAAACTGCTCTAGTAGTTCTGTGGATGCGTCGGTTTTGTTCTGATATGCCATTTTTAGGAGTAATGAGACACCCAGGACAGCATTGCACCAAATGCCAAAAAAATTAAAAAAAGTAGACTGAAAGTACCGAGATATACCCCGGTTGGCTGGTCATGCGGGCATGCACGCCACCCGCCAGGTTCGATCCTGGATCCAGCACCGTCCAACTCATATTTATTTTTAAATTGCAAGATACAGCTGCAGCCATAATTTCCAAAGTAACTTTTCAAATATAGCAAACTAATCTACTTGATGGAGAACGGTGCTCGGTTGGTTAGTGGAGTGGTTGTGCTTCCTATTGAAGATGGATCGATCCCCGAGATCGACTATGTGCCTTATTAACACGTGTGGGTTTTCCTAGTATTAGGTGATAACCTGTTGAGTCTTCAGTCCTGAGTGTGCGTGTGTGTGCGCTTGTTAGGGGCCGCTATCGTCTGTTTTTCAAAGAAAATAAAACTCCATATGGGCAAACATCTCTATAATTCATTGGAGTAGCTTCAAATTGAATATACAGACAGGCAAACCAATACCACTCAGGTGATCCCTTTATTTAGATGCAATAGCTTTCCATTTTTTGGTTTAGGTGCATTCAGTAAACGTGGTGTTTCTAAGTAGAAATATGTGGATGTAGTGATGTTTAGGAGTGGCATGCTTGTGAAAAGTTGTAAAACACACTCACAAGTCAAATTCATGTTGATAAATCTTAAAACAAGTTTTTTTTTTTTTTTGCTTTTGTAAAATTTACTCATCAGCATTTCCTTGTTTTGAAATAACCCTTACATATTTCTGCCTGATGTTACCTATTTCAACAAAGGTAAACAATTGCCACCCTGTTGTTTCAGTAAATGATCGCTTGACCCATGAACATTTGACCATCCATGTTTATCTAACTGCTTGTGGTTACCGCACATGCAGTTGATCCGATTGAGTTTAATGCCAGTATATTTGACCAACCGAGGGAGCACAGCCGAGTATTTTCTGGTCCAAGTAATTAGTTAAGGCTCAAATCAAGGAGTGACCTGTGCAACTCTTGCCACTATGAACTATTCCACTACTCCTACCCCATGCATAAGTCAATGTAGGTGCATCCGTGTATGACATCCTTAATTTCAGCAGCAACACTTACTGAGGGACAGGATAACTACCTGTTTTAGACAATTGAGACTAGAAACTGTTCATAAAATATTATATTTGTCAGGGAAAAGAAGAGGAATAGCTAGCACTATTAGGTTTGGTGGCCAATTCTTACTTACACTTTAAGTATATCATACCATATTATAGTTGGAATGTGGAATAGGATTATGCATCGCAAAAAAAGAAGATTCTCAATCAACTGTTTCCCGTTGAAAGAGATTGTCGTGTTATAAGCTTGCAAAAGATCACTAGACAAGTATGTTTAGACTCCCACCCAAAAAGGCACTTAATACTCTACATGGAACCCAGAATCTGATCCTGCCCTAAGTCCAGAATCTGCTGCTTCTATTGGTACAAGATGCCCAAGTCTGATTCCCTTTTATCATATATCCATGATTGGAGTTAGCGTACCGGGAGCAATAACTTTACATAAGTCTGATCCCCCTGTATCATGTATCCATGATTGGAATTAGCTTATCGGGCAATGCTTTTGTGGTGAGCAATTACTTTCTATACCATTACTTGCTGTGGTCGTTTCTTGGAAGTTTTTTAAAAGAAGGTTCTCTTTCGGGATATTGGATCAGCAAAAGTCCGTTGATTTTTTCTGGAAGGACATTTGAACAGATAAGTTGGCTAATTTCCTGGTCCTCTTGGGCTTTCTTTCCATAACAGCTCATATGTGAGCACATGCTTCATGGCCTGATATTATTTGTGATCCACTATCACTAGTCGAGTCATTTGAGCTTCGTTTAGATGGAAACTCCAGATGGGTGAGTATGTGGGGTGCTAGTGTGAACAATGTTCCTCCATTGTATAGATATTTTGACATTGGCTTGTTTCTTAAATAGAAATCCTTAATAGTTGTGACTATTCAGTTACCTAATTTTGTTTGTTCTGTTGTGCAGATAGACGAGAATGTCCAGCGTGAGATAATTAACCATAGATCACTGAAACATCCCAACATCATTAGGTTTAAGGAGGTAAGCCATGATCTTCTGCTTGTTTTCTAGTCATGATCTTCTGCTTGTTTTCTAGTTCACCACAAAAGAGGGAAAAAATTAGCAAAAATAACTTGTGTGTCATGTATTTGTAGGTTATTTTAACACCGACTCATCTTGCTATTGTCATGGAATATGCATCTGGTGGTGAGCTTTTTGAGAGAATATGTAAAAATATACGATTCAGTGAAGACGAGGTATGTATCTGCTCTCTGGTTACTCTGGTGCATCTTTTTTCTTGACATATATATATTTTCATGAATCATTGGTGGGACTAAGTGCATATGTCCTTTTTAGGCTCGCTACTTCTTCCAGCAGCTTATATCTGGAGTCAGCTACTGCCATTCAATGGTATTAATTATTTACACAACTTATCTTTCAATCCTATTGTTTCTATGTGTTCATATGTTGCAGTATGTTGAACTGTTCTCTTTTGTTCTTAATTTCTTATCTTCAAGCAAGTATGTCACCGTGACTTGAAGCTGGAGAACACATTGCTGGACGGTAGTCCTGCTCCTCGCTTGAAGATATGTGATTTCGGCTATTCTAAGGTGCTTACATAATCAAACTTGTTATTCTAGATAATTTAAAAAAAATACATTGCATATGGCTGCTTTCAAAATGATTTGCAAGCTATTTAAGCCAATGTTCATACAGTTAAATATAATTTTTCATGGCTTAGCGACAACACAGTGGAATCAATCTTACCTTGTGGGCCTGTTGTGTTCATATGTTCTTTCTTATAAACCATGACAAACATTCTTCATTTTCTGCAGTCTTCAGTTCTCCATTCACAACCAAAATCAACTGTAGGAACACCCGCTTATATTGCACCTGAAGTTCTGTTGAAGAAAGAATATGATGGCAAGGTATGCAACTTCTTGAGATCTGTTAATCTTTGCAGGTGTGTAGTATAGTTAACGCGTATGCAACTTAGTTTGAGGGACATTAAGTGGCAAACGTTCTTGTTGTTTGGTGTCCTGATCTGAATTTCTGTAGATATTGAGGGCTGAACCCCTCACGTGCACCATTAGGCTGAGAATATATATCCCTTTAGTCAAGATGGTAGCTACACATGTACCAGTCGCAAGCTATTGTACATAGTGTAGTATGATGAAATCATTCCTTGGTTTTGAAGGATAATGGTCTAGCCTAGCTTCTCAGTGAAGTTTTCCCTGTTGCACTTGATATGCTGGTCCATTTGGGACCATCATTAGATTTGTTTATGATGTCATCCTGTCATCCTGGTATGCCCATTTATATGTCTGAAACCGTATAAATGTTATACATCCAATTTCAGTACAAGGCTTGTTACCACCCAATGTTCACTGGTCAGTACTGGTTATTAATGGCAATCAGTTTGACCTGAACACTGGAGAGGAACCTTAACACCTGGTCGGGAGCCATTTGGAAATTAGCTGCTTGTGATTGGTTTTCTGACTTTCTGGGGAACTTGGTAGCACTGGTGGGTGTTACATATCTTCCCTCCCATTTCAAAATTGCATCATCATAAGTACTTACATTTGAAAACATGCAAACTCAGCTAGGATAGGTGCACATTATTCAGAGATCAGAGTAACTTCTGGTTTTAAAGAGGAAAATTTGGCTTTTAAATAGCCCTCTCTTATTTGACCCAATCAGGATATCAGGTCACTGATGTTAATTGTTCAAGAAACCACTGATGTCAATTGACTTGTTACCTCCTAAGACAATGAATCCACCCTTGTTCATGCTCACTTACTATTTTTACATGACTAAAACAGATTGCTGATGTATGGTCCTGTGGTGTGACTCTTTATGTCATGGTAGTCGGTGCGTATCCTTTCGAGGATCCAGAAGAGCCTAAGAACTTCCGGAAGACAATTCAGGTTATCTTATTTCTCTTCTTTCCTTTCTCATGTTTTAGGCTTTTTAAACTAACAACTAATACTATGACATCACCTTGCAGCGTATCTTGAGTGTTCAGTATTCAATTCCAGATAACGTGGACATATCTCCAGAGTGCAGGCACCTAATTTCGAGGATTTTTGTTGGGGATCCTGCTTTGGTGAGTCCTAGGATTCAGTTCTAGAATGCTATCATATCCTGTATTATGACTTATGTGTACCATGCCTCTTTTACATTTTCTTCATGTTTTGCTCAAAACTTCAGCTGACAATTAAATGTATAACTGGTGAGGGATAACTGCCTCATTGCAGAGTCTTGAACCCGTTAGGGGGTCAGGGCAGCTTGAGCTTTTACTATACAGTAGTGAATTACGCCTCTTAGGTTCTTCAAATGCCGCTGGGTTATATGTGGCAATGTGCGTGTGTTTTCCCCCATATCAAGCTAGGCTGTTTGTGTTTTTGTTTTACCGTGTTTGTCATCATTGTTCCGCTTGCTGAGCCATAAACAATTCAATGGTTCTTCAGTACTCCCTCCGTCCGGAATTACTTGTCGCAAAAATGGATAAAAATAGATGTATCTAGAACTAAAATACCTCTATATACATCCATTTCTCCGACAAGTATTTCCGGACGGAGGGAGTATATTATTTTACTAGCTTTAGGCTACCGTTGTAACTGTTTGGCATAGTGTATCTCCTTTTGAAGGATCTAGATTTCTACAGGTATATGTGTGCAGCCATTAATTCAACAAAAAGTAGTGCATTTCAGTAGGATGGTTTTGATATGGGGATCTGCTCCGTAGTCTACATTGTCACCACTTGTATTATCCTTTCTTTGTACTTAGACATACCTTTTTTGCGCTCCATCGTATTTACGTGTATCATTTTCATGACACTGCTGGTGATGATAAATGCAGAGGATAACCATCCCTGAAATACGGAGCCATAATTGGTTCTTAAAGAACCTCCCCGCTGATCTGATGGACGATGATAGTATGAGCAGCCAGTACGAGGAGCCCGAACAGCCAATGCAGACGATGGACCAGATCATGCAAATTCTGACGGAGGCCACCATACCACCCGCATGTTCTCGTATAAACCACATCCTAACTGATGGATTCGACATGGACGATGACATGGATGACCTGGAATCGGACTCAGATCTTGATATCGACAGCAGTGGAGAGATCGTGTATGCGATGTGAGCCATCTCTGGCGGCTATCGCATCGAAGCAACCGTAGAAAGCAGCTGAGGGGCACATGGTGACCTGATGCTGTACCTTGTCAAAAGAGCTAGCAGCACATTGTCGGAAAGAATCGTTCTGTGTTCGAA
This sequence comes from Hordeum pubiflorum, assembly GCA_000582825.1. Lineage (NCBI taxonomy): Eukaryota > Viridiplantae > Streptophyta > Magnoliopsida > Poales > Poaceae > Hordeum > Hordeum pubiflorum. The sequence continues at coordinate 10,159 of CBMN010754370.1, forward strand.
GTCCCCGTCCTGTTCTGGTTGTAATATAATGGGGGTTAGTCCGTGGAGAAGCATCCTTTCTGTTCCTGTTGTGCTACATATGTACAAGTAGTTCGTACTCCTGTTAATGTGTGAACTTGCGACTCAACTTCGTTTTATTTTATTTTTATTACTGTATATCTAATGACCTGTTGGTTGGGCTTCTTGCCAGAAAAATGCAGGGTAAATCCGATCTAAAATAAATAAATACAGGAGAAGTAAATAACCAGTTTTTCTGTATTCATACACAATCAGTCTATGTATGTCTTTTTGGCAACTGCCATATACAAAATCTAGTTTTTTCTCTTGTAATTTCTCCGTTTCAAAATATTTGCAATAGGTTTATCCTAAGTCAAACTTCCTTAAGTTTGAGCAAATTTATAGATTTTTTTACTAACACCCACAACATCACATATAAAAATATACTTATGTTGGTCTTGCATATGTTGGTATATGTTTCTGTAGACTTGGTCAAACCTAAAAAAAGTTTGACTTAGGACAAAACTGGAACTTCAAATATTTTTTAACGGAGGGAGCAATTACGAGTGATTACCATTTTCCGTAAGTGTTTCAATGGTGGGCAGTGAAAGTTTCTATCCTTTTGTATGGGCAGAAGGCTTCAATGTTTGACCATCCTCTTTTGGATCATTATTATGTTTATCTTGTTATAATGGAGGTTTTACCTTATGGGACATCACAATTGTTCCACACACACAAAAAAGAACTAGCATCACATTCTTGAATAAATTTAGCATCATTTTCGATGTGTCGAGGACCTTTCTTTTTTTGCATAAAAAAATACATGTTAAACCATCAACCAATAATATAATGTACATTTGGTCCTTAGATACTTGATAGGGATAGACATAAACAAATATGATACATAAACATTTGCTACAAACCATAAAGATATTGCACTTACCTCTTAACTTAAATATTTGTTTGCAAGGGACAAAACTAATATGTACTACCTCCGTACGGGTTTATTGGGCCCCTTCGTATTTTGTGTCAGAGTTTGACCATCTATAGACTACTAAAATATAAAGTACTCCCTCGGTCACTTTTGAGTCACTTATTTTGGGACGGAGGGAGTATATATTATGAAACATTATACTGTTGGATTTGTATTTGAAAGAGCTTTCTGAAAATATATTTTTTGTTACATTTAGTTTATATTTTATTAGCTCAATTTATAGGTCAAACTTTAGCCCAAATTAAGAAGGGGCCTAATAAATCCGGACGGATGGAGTAATGCACTCCAATAATAGATTAACGCTTACATGAGGACTCTTCCACGAAGCCCGTCTAGAACATCACCATAACCGTCAAGACACCAATATGGCTTGGGCACAGGCCACCGGTTTCTCTTCGCAGCATTAGGCTGCGTTTGGCAGCTCGGTATTTTTGAAGTTTTACCAGGATACCATGGTTTCGAGAAAAGACACTGGTTTTGAATACTTTGACGTGTTTGGCATCAA
>CBMN010754375.1:0-15167 GCA_000582825.1 Hordeum pubiflorum
TTTAGTCCCAAACAAGTTGGGGTAGGCTGTTCACAGTAGTTGACTGTTGCTCTTAAATGGATTTCTCTAGTTCTGTTCCCTTCAAGTCTTCTACTCCTTCTGATTCTCATTATCTTGATTGCGATTCTCTGTTGTATGCAAGCTCCAAGAACTACTGGAATACATGCCTGGTCCTGACTTTCCTACAGGAGGGATACTCATGGGAAATGATGGGTACTGGATTCATATTTCATTGGTCTTGTTTCCCTTTACCATACACTAAGGTGATTTATTCTGCATTTCCTTTTCTGCTTGCATAGTATTTTGGAGGCCTATAGAACTGGGCGTGGTCGAATTGTGATGAGAGGCAAAACCGTCATTGAAACAATTGATGAGAAAACCAAGCGCATGGCTATCATAATTAATGAGGTTTGATTCCTGTTAGTATTATTTTCAGAGCAATGCCTTTTTGGCAGTCTCATACCTTGTAATCAAGTGAGCATATTTTACGGTTTGTAACTCTTTATCCTGATGCGCAGGTTCCGTATCAGACAAATAAATCTACTCTAGTCCAAAGGATAGCTGAGCTTGTTGAAAACAAGGTACCTTCATTTGGGACATAATTAGCTGCATTTCTCCTGTATCAGGAATATTATTTATTATTATTCGTGTTGTAGCCTTTTGGGGGTTGGGTTTATCCATAAAAAATAGGACGTAAGCTAGCTGGTTGGTTGTAACTTAAGCTTAATTTGAATTCTGTCATTGGTACCACCACTATGAACCACCAACCCATTTTTGTTACTGAGTGCAGGTGTTAGAAGGCATCAGTGATATTCGGGATGAAAGCGACCGTGCTGGAATGCGCGTAGTTATCGAGGTTTGTATTATCATCTTTGACTTTATGTGCTGAGCTTATCTTTATCATTTAAGACTGCAATTATGGGTCCAAGGATATTATTTGTCGTGTTACTTATGTGGAATCCACTACCTTCTCTTTCACACTCTTCCAGGTGAAAAGAGGTGCAAATCCTGCCATTGTCCTGAACAACCTGTATCGTCATACAGCATTGCAGTCTAGTTTTAGCTGCAACATGGTAGCGTAAGTATGGTTCAATCATATATATAGTTGTATGATTTTGTTTCGTTTGGTCATGTGTTCTACGGTAAAAGCAAGACTGTAAATTGTTCACCCGGTGCATAGTATTTGCTCTTCATTTTCTTTTCTGATGTTGTTCCTTTGCCAAATTGCTCTTAGATGTGATTTCACATTAATAGAAATATGGATTGTTTTACATCGGTTCAACTTTCCCAGTATTATTTACTTCATTAAATATTCTTAAATGTTCAGACTTAGGATGCTGTTGCTATTTTAAATCCATACAGTTAAACTATTTTAAGGCGCTTCCTCAATATTTATGTCAACCAGCTGCATTATGCACTGTTATAAGGAAATATATGGTGCATATGCTTGTCTATTAAATTTGATAGCAAATATTTATCTTTGTATCATAGTACCAGTCCATTCTAGGATAGCAAGTTGTATACAGGGAGCTAGAAAAATATTGAAATGCCATAGTTAAGTGTATCTGCTGCAAATATCAAAAATAGAATTGACAGGGAGACTATCAAGTATCAATCATGTTTCACCCTTAGCCACTAGAAGCATCCATTAACCCATACCATGCATTAACTTATTTGCAAAAAGTGCAATCACATATGGAGAACCGGATGCCATGTTTGATGCAATGCACACGTCAAATGTGATACGTACCAGCACGACTAAAATAATAGGCAGAATTGTTTATTTGATGTGACAACAGCTATTTATGTGAAGCTCCTGCGAAGAAGAGTACCTTACATCAAGCTATGCATGCATCCCTGTTATGCAGACAATCTGATGAGCCAAATAAAATATTTAAGATCTTGGTTGGCATGTTTGAGCTCTTTATTTCAAAGAAATACCATTATGGTTATCTGTACCATATAAATCACATTTTAGGTTGGGATGCTCCAATTCAAAACCTTTAATCCAATTTATTAAATATACATCCAATGGTTGTGGACTAATGTACCCTACCATAATCACTCCTGTACTTTTAAGTTCTTTATTGTCGTTATTGCCTCACACTCTAAATAAAAAATGTTGATATTTGTTTAATAAAAAATGTCAATTTCTTCCTCTCAAGACGAGCATGTTATCTATACTGGCCTTTCTTAAAAGTGTGCACAAACATGTTTTGATAATTCTCTTCCACATCAAAATTTCAAGATAAGAACATGTAAAAATTGGTAAGTATACTTGTAAATTATAAAAGGGTTGTTTTTTTCATGCTTTGATTCTGTTAATCAAACGTGCATTGTCCCTGCATGGTTACCATGCTATCTACAATTTGTATCTATGTCATTGCATTTTTAAACAGTAACCAGCTTGACCTGTCTTCAGTTCTTACATCTGTTTTTTTTTTCCTTCACTTGTTCAGTATTCTTGATGGGCATCCAAAACTGATGGGACTGAAGGAAATTCTTCAGGTGCTGTGATGTTCACCCTATCCTGTCCATTCCCATTCCATGTCATGCTCAATGAAGTTAATATTTCTGTATGTCATGTCCACTAGAGAATATGTGTTGATTCAATCTGAAGTTGCAAATGCTAGTGTGCTGTACTGTATACCATGACATTAAGTCACTAACTGTGGACAATAATTAACCTTCAGTAGTTTATCTTTGAGGAAAAGCTTTCAGGAGATACATCCAGCAATTGTAGTTTGTGCGAATGCGCACTCCAAGATTATGATTGATTACTAGGATAAATGATCTAGCAGTTTATGTCCTTTTGAACTTCAAGCCTAACTTTCCATTGAAATCTTAATTGTGCTCTAGGCGTTCCTTGACTTCAGATGCTCTGTTATCGAAAGGCGTGCAAAGTGTAAGCTTTCACAAGCTCTAGAAAGAAAGCATATTGTGGAGGTAAATCATTTCGATATTCTGCCTTGTTTGGACAACGAAAGGTCGATGGTTAATTTGCTTAGTCCTGCAGGGCATTGTCATTGGTCTTGACAATTTAGATGCTGTAATTCAAGTGATAAGAGAAACATCAAATCACACCGTGGCCAAGGAAGCTTTAGCAAAGGGTAACGTTTTCTAGTTCAATTTTGTCGGTTTTATTTCATTTAGTCATAATGTTGATCTTTCCATGAAGTAAAATCTAGAAATTGTTCAATGCTGTGACTCACACTATCTCCTATTTTCTGTCTTCTCACCTTAGCTCTACGGTTCTACAACAGTTCCATTAAAAATACCTGGTTGAGTGCTTTTTAGTTGTTATCTTTAGCTCACAGGATTTACAGCTGTAATGTGGCCAAGCTTAAGCAAACTTAGTAGCAGGTTGCATTTGTTATCCAACTTCTCCTAGAGATTCCACTGTAGAAACTGGTGTTCAGGCTATAATTGGCTGTGACAAATTATAATGCAGCCGAATGCTGTACAGTTATTCCTGCACCATGCAAATTTGCAGTACAAGGGCACTAGTATGGACATGTTTTTGTTCGATATTTTCCTTGATTTTTTTACAGGAACTCAAGAATGAAGATTTGATTTTGAGTTCTGCACATAACTAACACTAGGTCCACTGTATTCTTATCTTCCAAATTTTCCATGCTGGTTAATGTTGAAGTGTATATGTGGATTGCCTAGCCCTTTGCACCAGTTCGGACTTTTGGTTGCGTTGGCTAGTGCATTTAACAGTTAACACTGGTTTTGTTTTCAAAGTACCATGAACGATTATATTAAGAAGAGCAATCAACTATGTGAATGTTTTCTTCATCTATTGACCACATTAACATCCATTATTACAAAGTACTGAATTCAAATAACGTGCTGATTGATTGACTATATATGCTTTTGGCAGATCTGTATGTTTTACCTTGAATTGCATTTGCAGAATATGGTCTATCTGAGAAGCAAGCAGAAGCACTTTTGGACATTACACTAAGGAAACTTACTTCCCTTGAGGTTGCCGTATATAGATTCATTTGTCTCACCATTAATCAAAATTATATACCTATTTGGAGGATCTGAATGGACCTCTGTTTGTTGCAGCGGAAGAAGTTTATTGATGAAGCTAATTCTTTGTCGGAGAGCATTTCAAAGTTAAATGAGCTCCTGTCAAGCAAGAAACTTATGTTTCAGGTTTGGCATTTTAAGCTCTTCCTCTATTCTGCTTGTTCTATTTTAATTTTTTATCTGGCATTATATCCTGTTATCTTCTGAGCTCTATGAACTCTTTTCTTGATATGGGAAAAGTATTAACAATATACCTAAAAATCTAAATTCTCTTCAGTTTTGTTGGTAAAGAATATCAATGCCAAGTGTTAACATGTGAGAACATGAAAACCTGGTGATAAAACTGGTCATTTTCCCGTTATTTCACTTGACTTTTTGTGTCCCTTGCTTTCTCATCTCCTATGTCCCTAACTTCTGATTCCTATATATATTCAAAGGTACTTTTTAAGAGGTACTCATGTTAGTTCCATCAAATTAATAGCATGACAGGCCAAATATCACCTTGCTTTGTCTCAATAGTCACTGATATATGTTTGATCCATGTGATGGTGCCTTCCTGCCATGCTATTACCTCAGTTGCTGAAAATACAGCATCATTGTTGTATCTAGGATGTCTGGTTTACTTTTGACCGGTTGAGCATTTTTTTTCTGTTTGCGGAGAATGAGAGAGTTCATTGATCAAACCAATATAAGAGTTATCACAATCAGAATCGACGCCCTCTGACATGCAGGAAGGAGCACCACGAGTAAACAAATTAATAGTACCAAGTACCAACTCCAGACGCCAATCTAGCTATATCATGAGCAACCTATTACACTCTCTCGAAACCTTGCACACACGAGCACCTGGCAGAAGAAGTAAAACAACCATGGCCTCATTGCTTCCCTGATGAATAACCGATCAATCATCCTTTGAGAAATTAGGGTTTGCACCACCGCCACACTGGATTCTGGCAATGGGCTAATGGCATAGATGCATAGTCGAAGCCCCTCCAGGCAGGCGAGAACTTCCGCTTCCTCTGCACTAGAACATGCCGGCAGAACATGCTATGCCGTTAAAACAACTTAAGCTCATGAGTCCCAAATGACCGTACCAGCACTTGAAACACCATCAGTTTGATTAAACAAGGTATCCGCATTTCATCTTCACCCACCCCTCTGGTGGGGATTTCCACTTAGGCTTGTCCAGGGAGTTCCGGCATGTGATACATTGTCCCAATTATTCTCCTGCCAGACCCTTCCCCTTCCATTGTTAAAACTTGATTTGTCCTGTTCTCAGTGACTGGTAGCTTATGAGAAGCGAAACTATAGCCGTTACTGTATCTCGGCTATCTCCAGAGATTAAATTGTTCGGTAAATGCCATGCTCACCAAAAGATGGAACTGTTCCACACATGCCATCGCCGAAACAGTACCAGAATTTCTGCCTTGTCGACTCGCCGGTGTTAGCAGCCACTCCTTCTGTGTGCAAAACATCTTTCAGCAGAGAGACTCCAGGCCAAACGCATCTCAGCCCGCAATCCTCTAGCCTCTTTGTAGCGGGGGAATATGTTCCTAACCTCCACGTGAACACCTTTACTTTCTGTGGCACTTTACAAGTCCAAACTGTTCCTAATCTGCACTTGGCTCGAACCAGTTAAGAGCTTCTTTAATGACCTGAGCCTAGTATGCATTGCCCTTCATAAACATCATACTATCATCTGCAAAAGGCAAATGAGAATTCCCTGTAACTCTCCCAACAGATTTTTAGCTACCAACCTCGTCATGAATAGTACAAGAGAGTTCTAGCGTAGTTTATGCAGATTCGAGCCACTGTACTTTAAATACAACTGGTAGAAAATGCTTTCTAGGCTCTGTAATTTCTCAAATGTTAATTAACTAGTGTCTGCACTGTTTTTTTTTTGCTGGGCTAAATATCTTCTGATTGCACTCCCAGTTATTAACGCTTTCTTCTGGTGGGTGTGTTAGCTTATCGAACAAGAAGCAGCTGATTTAAAGAGCAAATTTGCTACCCCACGACGTTCTTTCCTAGAAGATTCAGCAAACGGCGAAGTTGATGATATGGATGTTATTCCTAACGAAGAAATGCTTTTGGTAAGAAACACAAATATGTATTAATGTACCCTTATGGTCCTAGATAGATTTTTGCTGAATCCAATTTCCTTTTCTTACTTTTGTTTGCACCTCTCTTAACCCGACAACATTTGGCACCTGAAGATTCTTAGCGAGAAAGGCTATCTTAAGCGGATGAATCCCAACACCTTCAATTTACAAAACCGGGGGACAATTGGAAAATCTGTTGGAAAGATGCGAACGAATGACAATATGTCGGATTTCATTGTCTGCCAAACACATGACCATGTTCTTTATTTCAGGTATGTGAACCCTCATTGGGAAAATTCCTCTTCTATTGGAATTGAACTGTTTCAGACAGGGCTTTCCTGTGTATGTGGGAAAGTGATTCATAAATTTTATATGTTGTTTTCAGTCAACTAGAATGTTCAACTGAGTCCCTTCAAGTTCATTCCATTACTATTGTTTACAGCTTGTCTGGAATAGTGACATTTGAATAGCCTTTCCTAAGCTATTGCACTCTACCAATTAAATAGTATCTTGAAAACCAAATTATACTCTTGAAATATGTTTTCACATTTGAAGCAGTTCACATGGCTTGCCTGAATTTAAAATTTAAATTATGTTTCATTGTTTTGTTTTCTCATGTAACTGGATTATTGAACGATGTTTGATTCAGTGACAAGGGGATAGTATACTCTGAACGTGCTTATAAGATACCTGAATGCACAAGAGTTGCTGCTGGGACTCCATTAGTACAGGTACGGGACTTGATAATATGCCATACTAATGCAATTTAGCAGATGACAAACTGACGAACCATTATTTTGATTGTTCGTCTTCAGCTGCTCAATTTGTCTGATGGGGAGAGAATAACCTCCATTGTTCCTGTGAATAAATTTGTTGAAGACCAATATTTAGTGATGCTGACTGTTAACGGCTATATCAAGAAAGTTCCTCTTAATGCCTTCGCGTCAATCAGGTCAACAGGAATCATTTCAATGCGCCTGGTATGCTATCTCATGTGTCTGTGTCTCTTCTGAATAACATACTTCTGTTATATCTTTAATTTGTGATGCATCATTTACCATTTTAATATGTTAGGTTCCCGGCGACGAGCTCAAGTGGGTCCGTCTCTGTAGGGATGACGACCTTGTTGCTTTGGCTTCACAAAGTGGGATGGTTATAGTCAACACATGCAACAGGGTAGGTTGCAAAAATGCATCTCTGTGCATTTGTGTTTAACTGATGCTTGCTAACTTGAATGACCAATGGTGCAAGTGGAGAAAATGTTGACTGAACCGTTTTTCCATGTGATAATTTTTTTTTTTTTTTTGCGGGTGTGATAGAAAGTTCTATACTCCAAAATATAAGGTGTATCTATAGAATAAAACATGAACGTCTACAATACAAAATAAATAAAATATGAAAATAATTTTCGTGATGGATCTAATGATACAAATTTGGTACTGTAGACATTGATATTTTTATCTAAAAACTTGGTCAAGCATGAGCATATTTTGACTTTTGAAAAAACTAATACACCTTATATTTTGGAACGGAGGGAGTATGACGAAAGAAATATTGGGGCTTATTTTGAATTCTCAAATCACATGTTCGCAGATATTTGATAAATGATTGAGCTGAGCATGCCATTGTTCAGAAATATCAGTTCAAATAACTTTATCTAAAGCCTATCTCTAATTTCAGCAAGTATTTTCTTTCTTGTATTATGCTAGTGACTTTAAATGTTTCAGATGTGACAAGCAATAATACTTGATTTAAGTTCGCCAGGAACTATGGATCAGATGTTTCTTCCGTTCTTTTATTGTCTGTTTCTTGTTAGCAATGATATTTCGTCTCCTTCGGATTTGTTTGCCTGCTGCTTCATGTGACCATTTTTTCTTCTTTGCCAATTCACTGACATTTATTCTTTATATTTAATTATATTTTTATTTGCTCCACATCCCAGCTTCGTCCGCATGGAAGAACTACAAGAGGTATGGGTGCAATGAGGCTAAAGGAAGACGACAAGATGGCAGCCATGGATATAATTCCATCCACAACACATACAATGCCCGGAAAAACTGTCAGCAGGTAGTTTGGCACCAATTTTTTTGAAATTTTAAAATCAGCTTGTAGTTAGCAAGACCAGATGGATGAAGCTCATCAAAATTTAACGAAGGAAGAAAATTTGTTCTTTTGAGAAATCATTGATGATAGGTGAACTGTATTCAGTTTTGACAATGCTTTTTGATGCCAGTGGTCTGTGCAACTTTGCAGTCTGAACTGCCCCTTCGCCTACTGCCCAATCGCTGACCAAATTATCTTTGAACTATTTATGCATTCCAGGGTCAGAGACTTGAGTCCTCCATGGCTGCTCTTCATAGCTGAAAATGGTTATGGGAAGCGTGTGCCCCTAAATGCTTTCCGTCAATCAAGCTTCAATAGAGTAGGCTTGCGAGGCTACAAGGTATAGTGAAGTTTCTGATTTACCGTGTTCAGCGAATCGTTTTGTCTAGAGTACCTCGTATTGAATAAAACATGAAGTACACCTTGGAACTTGCAGCTTCTGTTGTCACTGAAATTTGTCATGCCTAAAAGATTCTAGTACATTTAACCTGAAAATAACCTTCAGATGGTTACATCAGTCGTCTGAGCTTCATGGAGTTGTTGATAGTATATGCTATTTTGGCTTGCAGCTTCCAGAAGATTGCCGCTTAGCTGCTGTGTTTGTCGTTGGGGAATCGACTGGTAACTTCTGCTGCAGTCCTTTTTTGTTGCCTAACCACAGATAAGCTTTGTTTTAACATGTTGATTTTTTGTGTGTGCGAATCTAATGACAGATGACGATGCAAGTGACGAGCAGGTTGTTTTAGTTAGCCATGGTGGCACTGTAAACAGAATCAAGGTCAAAGATATATCCATCCAGGGTCGTGGGGCAAAGTAATACTCTCTCTCTCTCTCTCTTTCTACGTTTATAATGTAATATAAATGCTTCTGCTGAGTATTTCAAAGCCGAGATATTCTTTGTTTCAAGCATTGATCTAGGACAAGCTCTGTAGTATTCAAGTTCTTCTCGCGTTCCCTTGAAGGTCTATTGTCAAATGTTACTTCTAGTTGTGTTCACCTCATGCTTGTACGTTTAATGTACTCCCTATGTAAACTTTTATAAGACGTTTTAGATCACGAAATTACAGACCTCCAGTTGTGTTTATCTCATGCTTGTACACTTGACACTAATTGCTCTGCTTTGTGTGCCACAGGGGAGTAATTCTGATGAGGCTGGAGCATGCTGGGAAGATCCAGTCAGCTTCACTCATATCAGCCGCAGCCGCAGAAGAGATCTTGGAAGATTGATTCAGCTTACATTACAAGATGGAAGAGGCTAGTAGATTCTGTTAGTGAAGGTCCCGCTGGTTCGTGTTGCATTCCAAGCTGGGGAGAGTTGCAAATTTTGTTGTGTTGGGTGGCTCATGCTGTTCTCCAGTAGAAGCTAGGAATCACCACTGATTTGACGCTGATTCGGCGGGGTAGAAGTAGAACTCTGGCTGTCATTAGCGTGTCTAGAAACTGATGTAGTCATGGTGCCATTAGCAGTCGATGTAAATCTTGCACGCTGGGTTGCAAAATTTGATACTCTATGGTCAGAGAGACCCCTTGTGTTATCAGTGCTCCCGCCTTGGGCATCTTTCCCACTTGGCGTTGAGTGATGGCCTTTTTTTTGGTGGTGGAACACCTAGCATTCCATAAAGTGGTGGTATCGTCAGAATTGTTGGTCACAGCAGAGTTTACATTAGGGGGTAGTTTGACAGTCACACAGAATGGCGCCCTAGCACCATGACTAGCCGGCTAATGTTAGACTCGAAAGCTTGTTCCAGAGCAAGACAGTCCGCGGCGAAGATGACTACCCATGTCCCATGCCAATATCCTTATCATGTGCATGGGGCAACTTTCCCGCTACTGCAAAAAGGCGGACCCCATCACCTCTAGTTTCAAACAGAGCGGTGTCGACATTCAGCATCACCTCTGGTGTGGGGGCTTCCACTTGGGCGGTGAGGCATGTATTTGTTTGGCTTCGGTGACGAGTATAATTCCGAGCATTTCCGGACAAGAGCCGAGAGCTGGAAGGTGAACTCATTGGGCATTTAGGCGCCTGTTGTTCCCCCCCGTGTGGCTTGTTCCGCTCAGTCCACCAGCTCCATTAACAGGCAGATGGTGCACATCCTCGTTTGCTCCGGCAGATGCACTCAAGTAATTCAGGTGGCATTGTGGCCGCACACGAGCGCATCTGTTACCAAAGTTCCACACCGCTGCCTTGCACGCGAACGATGATGTTTCACCGCATCCAGTGATGTACATGTACTGTCCCTCCCTGGGCAGTGCTGTTTCCAGAACGAGCTCCTAACTTTCACCTTCCAATCCGCACCTGATAATCCGCCCCCCGTGCTACAAAAACAGTATGAACTTTGTATGCCGACTTAGAACGTGTTCGGAAATGGTCCAGCTTCTCCGAATCCCTGACTCCCGCTCCTCCACCAGAAATGCTGCTCCTTGTAGAGATTCACGTGGAGCGGGCGGTGAAACAGAAACGAGCGAGTTGGGCGATTGCTGCTCCGCATAATTGCACTACAACCGGCTCTACGGAGTTTGACCGTTCGGCGTCGCTCGACCAACTCCTGGAGCGGAGCTGAGGAACGGAGAGCATCCAAACTCGCTCTTACCAGAGAATAAGCCCTTGGAGTCGTAACGAGAGGCAGGCGACGTGAAGTCATCATGTTGCTCGCACAAGGGAGCTTCTCGTCTTGCCATGTGATCTGCTCTTTCTGATGTGTGCCTTTGAGCACCTCCATGCTTGTCCTGATCAAAGTAACGTGAAAAGCATATCGTACTATCTTCTTCCCCAAACTGTGGTCTACCCTCTCAGCTCCAGGCAGATCAGTCACCAGCCTCACCACCATGCCCATCACCTGTGGGGCACCATGGTGCGAGTAAAAGTAGACTGCACTTACAAATTTGTGTGCGCCGACCCCAGTGCTATGACCAAATGCACAAATAAAAGTGGAGCAGTGCTGAATATATACAGGCATAGATAGATAGATAGATAGATAGATGCTTGAACACTTATTACGAAATTGAACAGGACTCTCTTTAGCTGTTTACTTCAGAAACATCTTAGGGCTCAAAATACAATAAAACAATAGTATGACAGCGAAACCACAGCCGGAGCTGGCTCAGTAACTGTTGATCTCAGGAAAATACACAGTACATACGGGAATAGCATAGCACCATCCCATCCCAACACAATCCCTAGGTACCCGGTGATTGAATCGTCCATCCAAAGCGCTCCTAGCTCTTTCAAAATCTTGACGAAAATTTAGGACTGCAAGCACACGTCCAAAGGGATGGTATTAATGGACCGACATGGAAGTCTGTCATTAATTTTGCAGATGGAGACTGCACTCCTCTTATAGAAGAGGATGTTTTGCAATCGAGTGAGAAGGAAAATCTATGCATACCTTGCTGGCAATGTTGCTGGACAGCCAGTCCAGGCCTTCATACAGTCCCTCCCCTGTTGTAGCACAAGTGCTCTGGATGTACCTGCAAACAAGAACAGCAATTCATCAAGTTGTCTGCTGTATTACCAAAGCAATATGCATTACCAAGCCAAATGGCAGACATGAATTTCATTTTCTGCACACCAACAAGAAATTATATGTGTTAGTTGGGGGGGATTGAGCCAGTTATAATGACAAGGATGACAGTCATATCTATCTTAAAATACAGAAAAGACAAGCAAGGGAAGTCTGCGCATGGCTACCAGTGCCGCTGGCGAAGGGAGTGCAGTCCAAGCTTATCAGTGATCTCAGCAGCATTCATGGCATTTGGAAGATCTTGCTTGTTAGCGAACACAAGCAGCACAGCATCACGTAACTCATCCTGCAACCAGTGAACATGTCAACTGTGAGCAGTCAAAATCACTAGGACAAAGTCCAACAAGTATTGCAGATGGGACCCGTTGCGTAGTGTAAGAATTTACCTCATTCAGCATCCTGTGGAGCTCATCCCTTGCTTCAACAACACGGTCCCTATCGTTGCTGTCAACAACAAAGATGAGACCCTGCGTGTTCTGGAAGTAATGCCTCCACAGTGGCCTGATCTGTTTTTACAAACATGGCTAACATTAGCCCCCATTTCAACAAAAAGATGTGTGGCAGATTCAGATAAGGAACATACGGGCCTATATTGTTCCATAGTAGATTAGAAATTAGGTGAGATACTAGTACATGATCCATGATAGGTGGAGTACAAAATAATTCAGTTCAATGGTACAGAGTACATTATCTATGTACCTTGTCCTGACCCCCGACATCCCAAACAGTGAAGCTGATGTTCTTGTACTCCACAGTTTCAACATTGAACCCTGTATTTGGAGGGAAGACAATTTTGAGAAAAATAGAGAAAACATGTTGCAGATTAACAAATGTCCAAATCTGACCTATAGTATAATATAATTTGCATGAAAGAACGAGACGGTCTTGCCTTTTAGCGCAATCCATAAAATGCACATGAGGTTATTATACTGGCAAATACTATCATCCAATGGCATACGAAGCAAGCAGTCAATTTACAAAAGGCAATATTAAGTCAACTTCAGTGTACTTTGAGATAGGGTAGCTAGCCGGTTGTAGTGGCATTTAATTACTCACTGGATGCTCCAAAACTGCGTGAGCGTTACTATCAATGACTTCCTGTTGGCATATAGGCATTTGTTTGTTACTATCAATGACTTCCTATTGGCATGTAGGCATTTGTTTAAAGGAAAATTTGACCATACCAAAGTAACTGAAGCTTCACCAAAGGACATGTAGCTCAGGATCGATTTTCTTATGTTTACATGGTCAAAAAAATGCACCAACCGGTAAATCTGAGACTTGAGAGTAGTTTTGTAAATTTATCTCTATGAACGAAGGTGCACAACTTGTGACCTGTACAGAGATCCTAATGAACAGAAACTCCCTAAACATTGGTAGCTTCAAATTGATACTCTAGCTGTTTTTTCTTTGCCAAACTTGTGTTTCAAAATAGCACCCACTGGGATCACATTGGCAATCATTTGCATGTTCCGTTACAGATTCCTAACATACGAAAAAAACTGGTATAAACAAATAGGCATGTATCACGCGATACGCGCGCGGGACCGGTGCTCACCGATGGTGGGGATGGTGGTGACGATCTCGCCGAGCTTGAGCTTGTAGAGGATGGTGGTCTTTCCGGCTGCGTCGAGACCCACCATCAGGATCCGCATCTCCTTCTTGGCGAACAGGCGGCTGAACAGCTTGGTGAACGTGAGCCCCATCTCCTCTCCTCCCGCGTAGGTGCTCTTCCTCCGGGCTCGCCTCTCCTGCAACACGGAATCACGATCCCCACGCGTCAGACGGCATCCCATTTCGCTAGATCTACACGCGGCGCGCCAGATCCGGGCCCCAACCGAACGGCCGCGGGATCACCGATCGCCATGCGCCCGGCCCCGCGATCTACGCGCCGGGCACGGGATCCGCGGGCGGATCCAGCGCGCGGCGGGGAGACGTCGGTGCGGGAATGGCCATGGATCCCTGCGAGATCTACCGAACCGGCGACCCGCTCGGCGTGATCCACCGACAGAACGGATGGATCTCGCGAATGGAGGAGCTCGCCCGCAAAGGGGAGGGAGGGAGAGGGGGTGGATCCAGGGAGGCGGGTCGCTCACCTGATCGGAGGAATCGCTCGATCCGCGGTGGGTTCGCCGGCGCCGGAGCCGGAGAAGGGGGGCGGAAACAGGGGGGTCGCGAGAGAGAAGGGGGGAGAGAGTGGCCAGGCGTTGGGGCCTGCGGCGTCGTATTTAAGCGAGGCGAGGGAGGAGAGCCAGCGCTTGGTGTTGTACCTTGTACGGGTCGCGTCGGTTGAACGCGTCTCGCTCTATCGACACCTTTTCCATTGCCCGCAACAATAATTTCCTCACACACCTTTTCTTTTCTTTTCTAGATTACTATTATTATTGGAATGGCAATAGTATTTTTTGCCAAATTAAGATTAAGAAACAACACATGCCATATTTCCTTTTCTCTTTCTTTCATAAAGACACAAGGTCATATATGATACATCTCCAAAAACTCTAAGCTCACTCGGAACCGTGTTTGAACCCGACGTCTATCAGCTAGGCGAGCCCATGTATTAGTCGGTTTGGTTTGATGTCTCTTCATTGTCGCCAATTCCCAACGTGTTTCACCCCCTTCATTCTTGCCTTCGTCTCTTTTTCATCAGACACGGGAGACATCCAGAGAAGGTGGTGATCTGGCATTGCCGAGGACGAGATCTCCTTCCACGAGCGTCACTGGTGACTTGGTGAGCACGTTCTTCACCCAACTTAACCCTCCCGTGTGAACGCCATAGGAGTTGCCGGTGAGAGTTGTGGTTGGCTCGATTTCATTAAAATACGATTCTTTGGATCAAATTCATCAGCTCCCGTGTCACCATCTTGATAGTTATCAGGGAATGAAGCAAAGAAAAAAACACTTTCAACGGTGCATGCTCTCATGCCCGGTTTTGCGCTCTTCCTGATATGGACCCCGGACTCCCCTGCCCGTCGGGGAACTGGAGACTTCCCCGATCCCATGCCCCATGCGCGTCGGCGCAACTGCGTCGAGGAATCATCATCGCCGTCAGTCAGCAGCGACAAATTCGTCTCATCTTCCAGCTCGATTGAAACTATTGGATATGTGGCGGGGCTTCTTGCATGGATGAGCTCGTGGCACAAACATACATCCCGCATGAAGGAGCGCATGCACCACGGAGGGTTGCCAGCACGGAGGAGGGTGGCGATGGGGAGGTAGGGTTACTACGGGTAGGGTGACTGAGAGAGAGGTCGATGGAGCTTGAGAGAAATGGGGTCAGCCATGTGTGTGTGTGTGTGTGTGTGTGTGAATGTCAAGCACCACGGTGTTCAGCCAGACAATTGGATCGTACTTCTTAACGTGCTTCGACATTTTATACCTCACTCAATGCATGAGCGTG
>CBMN010754382.1:0-11652 GCA_000582825.1 Hordeum pubiflorum
AAAAAAAAAAAAAAAAAAAACCTCACATGGTTCATGTCTTAAGATCTTCCAACTATGGTTGTGTTGTATTGAATACGACTTTGAGAAATCAAATCTTCTATTCCACGGCAACGCGCTAGTCATACAAATATAAAAAGTCGTAAATGCTTATAAAGAATCTACACAAATTGTATTGCATAAATAACAATACTAATAGTGCAGAAACCATGATCATAGGACATCAATCTCTACAACACGTGTCCTAGGATTTTTCAGCAATCTCTTCATAGGAAGGAAGAATGCAATACAGGGCGGATCCAGAATAACATGTTGAAAGATCCAAATAAAACAAACATGTGAGATATAAGTGTGATAAATCAAATAAAATGTTGCACTTGAGTGAAAGAAAATAGTAATGGTATACAAATTAGTATTTAAATCCACGCGGGTGGATCAATGCCTCTTATCTTGATTTGGTTTAATTCTCACCTTCAGCCCAAACAAATGCTACTTCAATACATCCATTTATATATAACCGATAGCCATTTGTATGCCTAAACCTGACCGTAAAATTAGTGTGGTTCAGCTTTAGCCTAATATTTACTCTTACATATACACCTAAATTAAGTAAGCATTCAAACATGGCATTTGTCTCTAGAGCAACACCACGACAATCCTTAGTACCCCAAAATAAAGTCTACTGTATAGAGACCTGCATGCATACTTGTTTAGTCATCAACCCAACATATATGCAGTTCTACTATTAAAGGATACTCGTGTAGACTTTTTTTTGGATTATCTAATTCTCTAAATTCTAAAGTCGAGCTAACGACCTGAATCACAATAACTTAATTTTCATTCAGAAGTTGCTTATGACATGTATTTCTATAGAATATAATCATTCTAACTTTCTCCCCATATTTGATTAGAACATGATACTTTTTTTGGATTTTGTTTGTTCATCTATTATCTATCTAATCACTTAGGCTTCATAGCTAAATTTCATCGTTTTTAAATATGAAGTTGCTTACCACACATACCATGTGGTGATTAGAACATGATACTACATCACAGCCGAAAAATCTTGCCCTGATGGTTGATGTCACAGAGTCACATCTCGATGGCCAGCGTCATTGGAGCCACATCGATGCTTGGGTGATAACCCGACACCCCAAGTAAGACTGTGGAAGTGTTGAGTGTCAATACCCCGTAAGAGTAGGTGTACTTCTATTCTCTCAAAGTAAATGTGGCATTCATACAACTTGCGACGCACTTAGTGCTTCTTTATCTGGATTCTCTAATAAAGATAGGTGCATAAAAAGCGTGCAAGTAAACAAAAGTTAGGTATTAAAAATGAAATCTGCAAAAGGTAAAAAGAAAGCAAGTGTTTGTATGTGGTGTTGGTTGTGGAACTGTCCTTAGGAAACTAGCTACGATAATATGACCGGTATAAATACTAGTTATAATTGATATGTGGGAGATGTCTATACTTTCATGCTGCAAAACCATTGAATCATATGTACTTATGATTGAATCTTTAGCAAAGATCCCCAAACTATAAATAAATGTTAAGATAAACCCAACCGTAGATTTAAGAGGTGTTTGGATGGTGACCAAAAGCAATTTTTTTTGTCATAGCCAAAAATTTGCGTCTTGTTTAGATAGTTGCTAATATTTTAGCATGCCCACCTGCTTTCCCCTAACTCTAGTTCATTTTTCTTGCCAACATTGGCCAAAACATTGACAACTAAAACCTTAGCCAATACTTTGGTTAGACAAATTTTAATGGGGGTTGGCTTGGGCTCAAACTAAACACATCTTATTCCACATGTTATGGCTCTGTAAAAACTCATGGTTTTGTATCATGTCACTCTGGCCAGCGGTAGAGACACCCCCGGTGACCCCGGGCAGCTGCCTGGGCTTGTCCAAAAAATATTTTTAAGCACTAGTGCTAATGTATGGTTAGAAGGAACTTTTCTTTGGCAAATAGCAGCTCACACTGACACAGTCAAGTCTTGCCTTGGCTTTATTAATGGGTTGGCTCCGACACTGACTCCAACCTCCCATCGCTTATTCTACATAACACATTATTTACCCTCAGGAATGATCCAATATAAGTGTGCACCTAGTCATTCATTCCCTGAAATTGACGTCCCATCTCCCTTCCCCCGTCCCGCGGCTCCAGCTTCCACAACTCCACCCCTTTGCTCTTTTGGCCTCTACCCGATACCATGACATCATGGAATCAAAGGTGACGACGTCGAGGTGCGATACCACGGAGAAGAGCCAAAAATGATCTCAGGAGTAACAAGGATCATGTCGTTGCGCTAGATTGGGACAAAGACCGTAGATTTAGAAGTTGTTTGCATGGTGACCAAAAGCAATATAATTTTTCTGTCATAGCCAAAAATTAGCCTCTTGTTTAGATAGTTGCTAATATTATAGCATGCATTTTTGTTGCCAACATTGGCTAAAACATTGACAACTAAAACCTTAGTCAGTATTTTGGTTGGACAAATTTTAAAGGGGTTGGCTTGGGATCAAACTAAACACACCCTTATTCCATATGTTATGTCTCTATAAAAACTCATGGTTTAGTATCCTGTCACTCTGGCCAGTGGCAGAGCCACCCTCCGGTGACCCCGAGCAGCTCCCCGGGCTTGTACAAAAAGTTATTTTTAAGCACTACTGCTAATGTATGGTTAGAAGGATTTTTTCTTTGGGTGACACTGTTGCCGCGATTGAGACTAATCGTGCTAATTCCCTGCCGAACAGCCGGAGCGCCCAATTTATTGCCTCTCCTCTACATCTCCGGACGAGCAGCCTCCATTGCAGGACCTTCCAAACCCCAGTTTCTCGTCGCCTCCAAGCAGCAGTTCAACACCCTCCCACCCCCACACAAATCGCATCTGCCACGACCGCCTCCCCCACTCCCCCACCAGCAATGGCGACCTTCCCTTTCGACCCAACTCCTTTTCTTCCCCCAAATCACCACCTAATCGATGTCAATGGAAGGCCGGCAAGAATCAGAGTCATCACTGGTGCGGCGCCACCCACCCATGAAGAATGGGTGATCGTATCCATCGTCCCAATGCCCAACTTACCGGTTGCATTCAACACTATCAGAAAGGTACTTACAGATTTCTTCACTGATCGTCAACTGGGGTTTTCCGAGATTGAACCTTGTCCCTTTGACCAAGCATACGTCAAGCTGAACAGTGTCTTTGATAGAGATGAATTGATATCCGGTAGCCCTCATCCTTTCACGGATGTACATGTTTTATTCCAACAACATAACAGAGGATTAAACTGTAGAAGGCTTGTTCTGAATAGAGATGCATGGATTCTATTATGTGGCTTTCCTTTTGACAGAAGATGTATCCAGGAGGTTAGCAATGCAGTCAGCAAGTTTGGGAAGTTTCTCATGTGGGACAGAGTCAGAAGTACCGGAGCTAATCTCATGGTTAAAGTTAGAGTGGGAGAATTAAGGGATATTCCAGCTAGTATTGTGTTTGGTGAGGGTAATGATTTTCAAACAGATTCACTTACAGTCCCGGTTGTTATTCTGCGACAACAGATACTGGGTGCAGAGGCACGAGATGAAGATCCTATTGCCCCTCATGGCAATCCTCACCCTGTGCCTGCTCAAGAGCACTTCCATCCTAACCAACATAACCATTTCCTAGGGCCATTACAACAGCATGAACATGATGATCAGCATGAACAAGTTAACCCACACCATCTACCAGATATTAATCTCCAACTGGCTCTTAATGGATTTGATCAAGAGGAACCAGCTATGGAGGATGTAGAGGAAGATGATGTGGATGAAGACCTCCCTGGATGGGGCCACTAGGCAATGCCACAGATTGCTGATGCTGAGCTCCATGCAGGGGAGTTCCTTCAAATGGATGATCTTATGGAGCCTATGGAAGAGGGGGAGATTCAGATACCAGAGGACAGCAACATTACACTGTCTATGTTTCCTCCTGATAATAGTGCTAACTCTGCTGCTTCTGCCAATGGACCTCTACAGCCACTGCAGCATGAACTCCCAGATTTAAACTTAGAAATACAGCCCAATGGGCTAGAGGAGCAGGTCATAGCCCAGATTCAACCAGTTGCTCTGAATGCACCACAGCTCCCTCCTGACCCAGCCAATCTGCTAGTGAATCATATCCAGCCAGTGACAGACCTATGCCTGAATGCTATCATCAATCAAGCAGAGCATGCACAGTGGGAAAGGCAGAAAGACCCAATGCAATTTTAAGTACTAGCTCACTCTCATCACTCAATCACTAAATCAGTACTAGTAGAGACCACTTCTACTACTGAAAACAGAATAGTGGTTTCTGAACCTGTTCTTAGCACCTCTGTTTTGAATCAATAGGGTATTGTGAAAATTGATATGCTCAATAATCAGACAATATCTGCAGTGACAGTACTTCTAGAGCCTGGTCCTACATCTGTACTGCCTCTAGCACCAGTGGACAATCCAAGTTGCACTGATGTTCCTCATCCTGAGTTATCCAACCTGAGGAAGGATATTGAAGACCAACAAGACCATTGCTCTGACAATGAGAACAGTTCATCAGAGATGACTGCCCCACCTGGCTTCCCTGTTCCTGCCTACATCAATCAGGCTCATACAACAATTGAGGCCCCATAGCTACATACACAGGAGGACTCTTCTGTCCTCAGGGACATTACTGAAGGAAATTTATCTGCTGTTGAGACTCTCATTGGAGCAGAAGGAGCTAGGATATGGAAGAAACACTTTCAACCTTCTGCAGATAGCAAGGTAATTATTCAGGTACCAGTAAAATGGGCCAACTTCCTATCAGCTGCCTTTTTGTCTTCTGATAAATTTTCATGGGCTAAAAAATTCATCTATTCAAAGGTATGGGAGGTTATTCTTCAAGGAATAACCTACCCAAACACACTGCCTTTTGCTATTCCTGAAAGCTGCCTAGTTGATTCCTCACTCAGTTGTTCACAATCCTCCCAGGGCACACAGGATCAAGAAAATTCCTCCCCAGCTGAGGAGTCATCTACTGACATGATTTCATCATCAACCACATTTGCTCTTCTCAGGAACAAGAAGAGGAAACACAAAATTCCTCTGGTTGAAACTGAGGTAAGAAGAAGTTGCAGATTGCAGCAAATTTCTAAAGGTTTTAAGAAATCAGTTTGTACAAATAGAGATTGCTTGGCTTGTCATGTTGCACCTCCTCCCATCTCTACAAAAGTCATTAAAAGTTTAAATATGTCTTTTTGTAAGGTGGCTGAGAAGGAAACTACTGAAGAAAAGCTGGGAAAGAAAGCCAAGAAGAATAGGACCAATGCCCCTGCTCTGGAAGGCAACAAATCCACCAAGGAACAAGGAAAGAAGTGGATCTAGTAGACTACTAGGGAGGACTAGTAGTGGCTACATCCTTAGTTTCTGTTCTGTTTTTATTTGGTACCAGGAACTTATTATGGCTTGTAAGCAAGAAACTCTTCTATGTTCTCTGAGTACTCTGCTGGTACTATGAGCACTTTTGCAGCTAATATTATCTATTTTGGGGATAATTTGCAAGTTATGAACAGAATTTGCTTTGTGAGGTCTTGTATGATGCTACGAAGAGTTCAGTATTTCTATCTGTGTCATGAATAGAGAATGGAGTGTGCTTAATTGGAACATTAGGGGTATTAATGACCCAAAGAAATGGACTGCCATTGCTAACAAGATTGAAGAGTCACAGTGTTCTATTTTATGCCTGCAAGAAACAAAGAAAGAAACTTTTGACAGCTTCTACATAAAAAATTCCTGCCCTAGAAGGATGAACAGATTTGAATACCTCCCCTCATCTGGTGCCTCAGGAGGACTTTTAATTGTATGGAATGAACAAATCTTCTCTGGACAAGTCCATCACTCCAATGACTTCTCCCTATCTATTCAATTCACATCCACTCACAATGGTGATAAATGGATCCTCACTAATATTTATGGTCCATGTCAGCAACAGGAAAGGCTTATCTTCCTCATCTGGTTTTGGAATTTCCCCATGCAAGATGAAGCCAATTGGCTAATTGTGGGTGATTTTAATTATATTAGATACCCCCACAATAGAAGTACGGCAGGGGGACATTAATGATATGCTTCTTTTCAATGAAGCAATTAACAAACAGGCCTTGATTGAAATCCCCCTCAAAGGCAGAAGATTCACTTGGAGCAACATGCAAGATGCACCATTGCTAGAGAAACTGGATTGGTGCTTCTCATCAGAAGCCTAGACTCTCAGATACCCAGCCACTTTTGCTTACCCTCTTGCCAAGACTACATCAGACCATGTGCCCATCCACATCAAGATTGGGACCCCCATTCCAAAGGCCAACATCTTCAGATTTGAAAATTTCTGGTTGGAACATAATCAGTTCCATGACATTGCCAAGGAAATATGGACACAGGAAGTTAACGAAACAGACATTGCCAAAACTATTGCTACTAAATTCAAAAGGTTGAGGAAGGGGCTTAAGAATTGGACAAAAAATATCTCAGATTTGAAAAGGATCATTGAAGACACTAACTTGACACCATAGAGGAGTATAGAGATTTGACACTTGAGGAAAACAATGGTAGGGATATTCTCAAGAAACATATGGAGCACATTCTGGCATGTCAACGAATATATTGGAAACAAAGAGCCACCATCAGGCAGATCAAAATGGGGGAGGCAAATACCAAGTATCCAGGCCAAAGCAACTATTAATTCAGAAACAATTGCATTGCTATGTTAAAGGATGAACAGGGCCAAGAGCACTATGACCATCAGGCTAAAGCAGCCATACTTTATAGAGCCTTTAAGGACAGACTTGGGACCAATGCAACAACTAACAATACATTGCTTCTCCATCACTTAATTCAACCTATGGATAACTTGATGGATTTGGAACAACCATTCACCAAGGAAGAGATTGATCAAGTTGTCCAACATATGCCAGCAGATAAATCACCTGGTCCAGATGGTTTTAATGCAGCCTTCCTCAAAGCTTGCTGGGACATTATTGCACCTGACTTCTACAAGCTTATTGAAGATTTTCACTCAGGAAATGTTTGCATTCAGAGTATCAACTACTCATTCATCACTCTCATTCCTAAATCGGATGCAGCATCCAGCCCTAATGAATTTAGGCCTATCTCACTCCTCAATTGCACCTTGAAGATCATCACCAAGTTGTTAGCCAACAGACTGCAAAAAGTTATCCTTACCATGGTTCATAAAAACCAGTATGGTTTCCTGCATAAAAGGTGTATTCAGGATTGCCCAGCATGGTCCTATGAATACATTCATTAGTGTCATCAGAGTAAAAAGGAACTTCTCTTATTGAAACTGGACTTTGAAAAGGCCTTTGCCATGCTTAATCATGACACCATCATTAAGATTTTGCAAGCAAAAGGATTTGGGCCAAAATGGATCCAATGGATTAAAATGATTTATGGATCAGGTTTTTCCTCTGTTCTCCTTAATGGAACACCAGGCAAACAATTTCTATGTAAGAAAGGTGTAAGGCAAGGAGACCCACTATCACCACTGATTTTTGTCATTGCTGCTGACCTCTTACAATCCATGATTAATGAGGCCATGAATAACTCACTGGTTGAAGCTCCTATCAGACATAACTCATGCCCATATTACCCCATTATACAGTATGCAGATGATACCATCCTGGTTGCAAATGCAGATAGCAGACAACTCCAACACATAAAAAACCTGCTGCTACACTATGCTGCTTATATAGGTTTGAAAGTGAATTATGCCAAGTCTATCCTGATTCCAATCAACACACCAACAGAGAAAATGGAACAACTATCTCTCCTTCTAGGCTGTAAGATTGGATCCCTTCCTCACACCTGTCTGGGAATGCCTCTCTGCCTCTCCAAACCAAGGGTAGTTGACTTTGTTCCAATGCTCAAAAGGATTGAAAACAGACTGCTGGGATGTTCCACTCTATTGTCAACTGGAGACAAACTTATTCTCATTAAGTCTGTCTTTTCAAGCATGCCCACATTCTTTATGTGTTCTTTAAGGATCCCACAATCTGTGATCAAGCAAATCAACACTTACCTCATGAACTGCTTCTGGAGAAAATATGGTTCTATGGACAGAGGAACTGCTCTTATCTCTTGGGAACAAGTCTGCAGACCAAAAGCATTTGGTGGTCTTGGAGTGATGGACATTCAAGCTCATAACAAAGCACTACTTATGAAATTTCTTCATAAGTTCTTCAACTTAGAAGACACTCCATGGGTAAACATCATCTGGGAAACTTATTATCATAACAGCCTGCCTGGAGATAAAATGATTGGCTCATTCTGGTGGAAAGATATTCTCAAACTTCTGCCAACATATAAACAACATGCTAAATGTAAGGCTGGCAGAGGAGGCACTACATTATTCTGGTCTGACAACTGGCTTGATCAACCTCTCAGGGATAGGTTCCCAGAATTGTTTTCCTTTGCTATCAACACAAGCATTTCATTGCTAAATGTTATGGCACTACAGGAGATCAGCCAACTCTTCCACATGCCCCTCACCCTTCAGGCATACACTCAATTCAATGCAGTTCAACAGATCATTTTAAGCAGAGAGAACACAGATTCTTCAGATATATGGACTTATAATTGGTCAGCACCCAAATACTCTTCTATGAAGATGTATAAAGCCATCATTGCCCCCAACACAGCTCATAACATTTTTCCACAGATTTGGAGAACTGCCTGCAGGTTGAGACACAAAATCTTTTTCTGGCTGCTCCTTCATGACAGGGTCAACACAAGAAATCTTTTACACAAGAAAAACATGTATCTGGAGGACTATAATTGTGCACTATGTTCTGACCATACTGAGGAAACAATTGTACATCTGTTCTGGGACTGTCAATTTGCACTTGACTGCTGGTACAATCTTGCACCAGGGAGACAAAGAGGACTATCAACATATGATGACATCAAGCTGATAAAGTTGAAACTGCCACAAGATATTGCCATGGATATCATTATCATGAGCTGCTGGAGCATTTGGATGAGTAGAAATGATAAGATTTTTAGAAGAGCAGCACCTAGTATGGGTACATGGAAGTTCCACCTTAAAGAAGGACTGCAAGAGACCCTAATCAGAGCAAAAACAAGCAAAGCAGAAAAGATCAAGACCTGGATTGATAATAACCTGTAATTGTCATGACATTTACTAGGACAGGCATTGGTTGAGTTGTTTTTTTTCTTACTTAGACTGTGTGTATATATGTATTTATTTTATTAATAAAATTACCGTAGAACTATTGTTCTACTGTTTCAGCTAAAAAACAACAACTCACACTGACACAGTCAAGTCTTGCCCGGGCTGTATTAATGGACTAGCTCCACCACTTACTCCAACCTCCCGTAGCTTACTCTACATAGCACATTACTTACCCCCGGGAGTGATCCAATATAAGTGTGCACTTAGTCATTCATTTCCTGAAATTGACGTCCCATCTCTCTTCCTCCGTCCTGCGGCTCTGTCTTCCACAACTCCACCCCTTTGCTCTTTTGGCCTCTACCCGATACCATGACGTCATGGAATCAAAGGTGACGACGCCGAGGTGCGATACCACAGAGAAGAGCCAAAAATGATCTCAGGAGTAACAAGGATCATGTCGTTAGGCTAGATTGGGATGATGACCGTAGATTTAGGAGGTGTTTGGATGGTGACCAAAAGCAATTATAATTTTTCTGTCATAGCCAAAAATTAGCCTCTTGTTTAGATAGTTGCCAATATTGTAGCATGCCCACGTGGTTTCCTCTAACTCTAGTTCATTTTGTTGCCAACATTGGCAAAAACATTGGCAGCGAAAACCTTAGCCAATATTTTGGCTAGCCAAATTTTAATGGAGTTGGCTTGGGCTCAAACCAAACATACCCTTATTCCACATGTTATGGCTTTGTAAAAATTCATGGTTTGGTATCCTGTCACTTCGGCCAGTGACGGAGCCACCTCCTGGTGACCCCGGGCAGCCGCCCGGGCTTGTCCATAAAATTATTCCTAAGCACTAGTCTTTCGTATCTAATGTATGTTAGAAGGAACTTTTCTTTGGGCAAACAACAACTCACACGGACACAGTCAAGTCTTTCCCGGGCTGTATTAATGGTTTGACTCCGTCACTGACTCCGGCCTCCCATCGCTTACTCTTCATAACACATTAGTTATCGTCAGGAGTGAGCCAATATAAGTGTGCATCTATATACTAGCACAAGAGGATAAAGCCGTTTACAGATTTCAAGCCGAGCATGCAACTACCTCAACGAGAACTGCATATGATACGGCAAAAAATCGAAATAGGAGAAGACAAGGTACGGAAGGAGGTGGAGAAAGAAGGTACCATGAACGGGCATACGACCACTAACTTCCTTTAAGAAGATTCAGAAAAACAATTTGATCAAAAAGGGGTTTCCCCGCTCATTTTATTGAAACGAGGCAACAAAACAAAATACTGTTCACAGACCTCAGACCAAGCCAAAGTTTTTATTTATTTATTGAGAAAACCAAGCCAAAGTTGTTGAGCCAGAAGTTTAAACCAGGAAGATTCACAAATAGAAAAATACTAGCACATATGCCCGTGCGTTGCAACGGGAAATTAATAATAATATCAAACTCATATAACCTAATAAAGCATGTCTCAAAGACTCCATCTCGCGCGCCGTGCAAGTCCATGTCATGTATTTCAACACGACATCCATCTATCATCGCTTGACCTCCTTTCTGACCTTACTGACGGTGACCCCGATGTCCACCTGATCATAACGCATCTAGACGTGGTCAATCCCAAGGCGATGAGCTTGACCATCACATGAAGCACTTGTCATTGAATCGCACCCGCTCAAGGGATTGAAGCGTGCCAGTGCAAGGGAATGTTTAAAGTAATATCTTGAGTTGGGCGTGAGGGATGACCTATATGTATCTCGGACACATGCTCCATACAATGCCTCATGCACAACCCTCGTACATCGTTACAAAGCAAACACATGTGGCCCTGTAATAGGCTTGTCCGGTTCGAAGAACTCGGCTATGGGACAAATGTTGCTAATGACAAAAACAATTGGTCACTTTGTGGTAGGGTTTTTCGTAGGAGGCCAGTTCAGAACATTGGTCATGATATTGTGCGACTAACGATAATGTTGGATAATTTTCTGCTACAACATTGAGCGCTAACTCGGCCGCATGTCAGGCGGTCGCTGCCAAGGCAACTCGCTTACGGCTCCAAGCGACTAATATCAATTGATGATTTTAGAGGATGCTCCCACGGCCACGAAATGTGTTGCGTCGCTGCATGCGCCCACTGTCACCGCAAGATTCCGCCGATCCTATTGGATGTCGCTTTGCTGAAGGCAGCGTTTAGACGGCCGACTTTTCATGTCCTTCCGTTTCGGGATTTTTCTTTATTTGGCTAATTTTTTCCTTTCATTCTTTTTATCCTTTTCCATAAGTTCGAATTCTTCAACAATGTTCAAAATTTGTCAACTTTTAAGAAAATATTTGTTTCTTTTAAGGAAAACTCTTACCTCCTGCCGGCTGATCCGCGCGATCGTTCCGCCTGCTCCGTGTCCGTCCGATCGCGACTTGATCAGACGGTAGGCTCCGTGTCCGTTTCCTG
>CBMN010754389.1:0-16448 GCA_000582825.1 Hordeum pubiflorum
AAGGGGTCAGATTTGCTAGGTCTGGCTGTAGATGCTCTAAGGGCATTTTGAAAACGGACCCGCAACAACAGTAATGGAGCAGTAAGGGCGTCTTCAAGATGGACCCGCAAACCTCTGCATCCGTTCGAACCGCGTTGTCCAGACCGCGGGAGCCATTCAGTACGGCCTGTATCGGTCCGCGGGACGGTCCGGACGCGATTTATCCCGCAAACTGGAGACAAAAATGGGGGAGCTTTGCGGAAGTCTAGATACGAGAAATGTAGCTATCCGACACCCTTGGCCCACCCAAAACCCTTTCCGGACCCCGCCACTCCATCCTCCTCATTTCCTCTCCTTCCTTCTTTCTCTCTTGCATTCGTTGCTGCCCCGACCACCATGCCACACCCTTGTCGGAACTCCGCGTCTCCGTCACCTCCGGCGCTCCAGCAGGGCTCCCCGTAGCTTCTCCTCCGTCTCCGTTCAACCCATGTCCTCCGACCGTCCCGCCAGGTACCATCGTCTACTGCTATTCTCACCATGCTTGACAAATGTTCGATGAATCGCCGGAGCTGAAAACAGTTGTGGCTTCTTCTTTCTTGCAATGGATTCTGATTTGGAGTACATATACGAGCAGTATGTTGAGTCGTCCGATGGCTCGTCGGATGAGGAGGAGTATTCTGATGACACAATGATGATGCATGCGGTCTTTAAAGACGTGGAGCGTGCGAAGGAGCATGTTCTCAATTTCAAGGGCTCGATCAAGGGTGATCGAGTGCTCAACCGCAACAGGGCACGCTGGCATTTGACATTGATGGCCAAGTACTTTGCCCCCCGATGCACTATTCGTTGACCTGGATCTTTTTAAAAGATCCTCCGCCTCCCGAGACGCCTGACCTGACGAAATGAGTGGTCGGGCGTCATCCTTTACCATTTAACAAATGTCGTGTTGCAGTAATTTTCTGCAACGTGGGTCACGTTACATAAATCCTTGCAAAATATTGGTAAAGTTGCATAATTGTTTTTGCAACAGAGGCATTGTTACAATTGTTTTCGCAACAGAAATCATGTTGCAATTATTATTATTATTTGCAATAAAGGTCTTGTTACGTTTTTTTGCAATAAACGTCTTGCTACAATTTAGTTATTCTTATAACAGCGGCCATGTCACATATTTTCTTTTGCAACAGAGCTTTTTTTAGGAAAACAGAGGCTTTGTTACAGAAAAGAGAGATCATGAGAGACGGGTCCATCGTCACGTGGGACGCGTGGCGTCCAAGCAAAGCGGCGGATGCCAGCGTAATAATCCGCCGCCTGAACCATATCGTTTTCCTTATTAATATGTTACAGTAGGGACCTTATTTCTTGTTATGCCACATACTAGTACTACATATGTTAGCCTTATTTGTGACTTGTGAGCAATCTTGACGTAATTAGCCGATTGCAATTATCCTAACACGACGGAATCGTGGGTCCTTGCTTCCTGCAGGCTGCTCGCCCGACGCGCGGGCGCGCGAGGCGGAACGAACACACCCATGGATGCATATACGCAAGCTGGACGCCTCACGGCGTGATTCCGCCGATCCTAGCGCACTCCTGGGAGACGATGGCGGCGGTGGTGGAGCTGCGCTCAAGCACGACGTCGTAGCCGTCGGCCCAGCTCTCCATCCCGGGCGCCATGACCTGCCAGAAGAGGCCCCCGGCGCACGGCCCGCCCCCCTTGACGGACGCGTAGATGGCGTCGTACACCATGCGGAAGTAGTCGTCCCGCGCCGCCACCGCCGCGTTGCCGGTGGACTTCCAGCCGAACTCCGCCACCAGCAGCGGCTTCCGCAGCGCCGCCGCCGCGTCCTCGATGTGCGACGCCATCCATTTCTTCATGAACTCCACCTGCTGCTCGCTTGTCGACCCCGGCACCCTGACACACACAAGCCACACGCACGGTCAACACAAATGCATCGGCTATCAGGGCAGAGAGAAAATTCGTGCGTCGTTTCTCTGTGGTTACCATTGGTCGGGGTAGGAGTGGATGGTGGCGAAGTCGACGGTGGAGATCCGGTTGTTTCCGATGAAGTCGGTGCCCGCGCTGTAACTCCCACCGGGGTTAAACCGCTTGCGCTCCGGCGCGGTGTCGCCGTAGAACCCCTCGAGGCCGATCTCCACCATGTGCTTATTGTCGATGGACTTGACGTAGGAGGACATGAGCGCGACCCAGGCCTGCATGGTCTTCCCGGAGAGGTCGCTGGGGACGCGGGGCTCGTTCATCAGCTCCCATGCAAAGATGGTGGGCTCGTCCTTGTACGCCACTCCGGTGAAGTTGTTGACTCTCGTGAGGACCCTCTGCTCTCCACACACGTACACACGAGTTAACCACACAAAGTATATACGGTGTATATCCAAGGAAAAACGTATACGGTGCATGTATGTATCCCGCAGGAAAAAAAAAGCATACGGTGCATGAGCACGTACACAAGATGTCAACGATCGAGATCTCGAGCTTAACGTGACGGCAGTGGAACATGCAGTGCACGCGATTAGTTTATTCTAGGGGAGTGCACGCGATTAGTCACACACGTGTACGTGCAAGGACGGACCTTGATTTTTTTATTTTTTTTATTTTTTTTTGAGATCAAGGACGGACCTTGATGTGGTTCATGTAGAAGCGCTGGGTGAGGCGGTCCGTGAGGAAGTCGTCGTCAGAGCCCAGGTTGTGACCCTGGTCTTTGGCCCACTGCACGTACTGTTTCTTCCCGCCAAAGTCACTCCAGTTGTTCGTCAGGCTCAGGATCAAGTAGAGACCTCGCTTCTTCGCTTCGGCGACCACGAAGTCTAGTCCCTGAATTAATATATAGAGAGAGAAATATATAAAGGGTCAATCAAAACATTTGTGCTCTTTTTTCTTCTATATATGTGTATGTTACTAATGTTCATCATGAATTGGTGCAGTTCTGTAAGAAATATTTACAGCCCACATTTAGTGCTAGTGTAATTAAATTGTTCCATCTTACATGTTAGGAAAAAAGTTACCCCACCCCACAAAAAAAAGGAAACTTTTACCCCATGGGTGGTATACTTTTTAATGGAAATTAATCGTGAGACGAAAAAATAATTAGCAGTACCAATTAATTACATGTGATTATTCCTTCCTAAAAAAACCATGTGGTTATTTTTTTATATATATTTTGAAATGATGTGGTTATTTTTTGACAACATGTGGTTATTAGCTAAGAAGATATATTAGCGTGTCCATCTATCTAACAGTACAGTATAGTACTATATTAACGCGACGAAAACGGTCTCGCATTTGTACGACAAACCCATAAAATTCAAGTAGTAACGTATAGCTATCTTTGGCGTGTAATCAATATGTTCCAAATATTACCCCCCAAAAAAAGATGTTCCAAAGATTTAATCTAGCGCCTAGCTAGCCTCTCCGTTCAACGTACCACGAACACGTCCTCGCTGTAGACGCCGGGGGTGATCTGCAGCGGCCGGTTGCTGCCGCCGTCGTTGAAGGCCCACGTCCTGATGATCGTCGCGCCGACGCGGGACGCCTGGTCCAGCACGTCCAGCACCTTGCTCCGGTCGCCGGGGTTCGACGCCATGTACATGAGCCAGTACGCGTTGAAGCCGTTCGGGTAGAAGGGCCGGCCGCCCACCGTGAACCGCGCCCCGTCCGCCCTCGCGAACCCGCGGACCTTCGCCTCTACTCCCCCCTTGCCGGAAGCCGGCGCGGCAGCGCCTGGGGCGGCGGCGTAGTGGACGCTCGGCTGGCGCGCGCCGGCCGCGAGGGCCAGGACGGCCAGACACGACACGACCATCAGTCGCCGGGCGTTGCTGGTGCCCATGCTGTATATATGTATGTATGTATGTATGCGAAACTAGCTAGAGCTGATTTGGCTACGTCGTGCAGGTGATCAGCTGTAGGGTGCAATATGTCTTTGCTGCGAATGGTATGTTGTGCATGGAGACGAGTGCTGGCTCGCGTTATATAGGCGAGGGCTCCCGCGTGGCGACACGAAACGGGCAGGGTGCGGGCCGGGCGATCGATCGATCGGCATGGTGTGCCGTGCCGACGCTCGCGTTGCGTGCGCGCTCTAGGCCGGCCGGGCCATGGTGATCCTCGGATACGATCGTCTTGATGAACAAGCTTACTTTGGCATGTGGCATGCGCATGAAATAATTGCAGGCTTAACTTGGCATATATGGCATGCATGGCATGAAATAATTGTCAGCTTTTACTTTGGCTTTGGCATATGGCATGAGATAATTCTAGGCTTAACTTTGGCATATGCCATGCATGGCATGAGATAATTGTGTAGATCAGGAACGATCAAGAGGGGCGTTACGCAGATGTTGAGGAATGAGGAGGCCGTTACGTACGTTGGAGGTTAGACGAAGTACGTGCGTACGTTCCATACCTCCGTTGTCCCATGCGCGATCGCTGGCCACGGAAAGCATGTACGTGTATAAAGGAGAGGGCCGTTATCTGATCTGATCCTACAACTCGGGGTTGCGTTGCGTGCGCTCACCGGGCTGCAGGTGCAGGCACACGACGCGTTGCTAGGTTAGGGGTTTTGACAAGGTGTCTATGCCACGCGCGCGCCACCATATATGCGTATAAGGATCAAAATGGAGCGGAGTCTTCCTAGCGTGTCGAGGAAAGAATGTGGAAACAAAGTGAAAATACGGAAACTGAAATAGAAACTTACAAAAAGGAGGAAATAGGAAGTTCCTCATGCATGGGAATGGAAATAAAAACGGGAACGTGTTTTCAGGTGGACAAAATGAAATTCCACATCCGCACATTTGGGAGTGTTCGTTTTTTTTTTTTTTTGTCTTCGTATATGGCAATCTGGTTTTTTTTTTCTGAAATGATCCAGATATATTATAAAAGTTCATCAAAAGTACAAAACACCTTAAACTTAATAAAAATTACATCTAGGTCTTTAACCGCCGAAGGACTACTACTGCCGCCGATCCACCGATGTCGCCACTCCCATACTAGTGCCAGCTTGTATTTGTCCATGACGACTGGGAAGTCTTTGTGCACATGGCCATAATGGCCAGCGCCTTGGAGCCGTAGACCTCGTTTGACTGTTCAATAGATCTGAAGCAATTTGACATCAAATCTCATCGTCGTGCACGCACAACGAGAAACCCTAACCTCGTCGCCTCGGGAAGACAACAAGAATCTAAACTAGAGCTCCGTCAACTACGTCCAGATGAACAAATTCAAGGAGGATCGGAGCTAAAAAGGCAAACTTGAAGAAGAAGTGCCGCCACTAGTTCAAAACAGATACACTTTTGGCTAAACTCGATCGTAGCACTAAAAAAAATCTTAATCCTTCCCTCATCCATGTGTCTTCTCATACCATTATTCATGAATAGTATACCTTATTATGTTCCAAAAATTGGAAGCCTATGCACAATAGCAGTCATACTGGCAATTATTTTCTGGATTTGACTGTGATTTTATTTATGCTCCAAGAGGTTTCTTTATAGCACCACATGCGTATAGGGATCAAAACGAAGTGGAAATCTCTCATTATGTTGAGGAAAATATGGAAACGTGAATGTAAACTTATAAATCGGAAGAGGGGGTAGAAAGATTATCATGAAAATATAAAGATGGAACAGCGTTTTCTTATGGGAGCACCTGCGAAAATGAAATTTTCATATCTGTGCACATGAAAGTTCCTGATTATCTTTCGTCTCTATAGCGGACGCCATTTCAACCCTTATACACTTTTGGCTCAACTCAATCCTACCACTAAAAATCTGATCCTTCCTCTATCCATGTGCCTCATTGTCTCATTCTTCCCAAACAATATACCTTCTTATGTTCTCAAAATTTAAACTTGTGCACAATATTATTCATGTTAGCAACTAAATTTGTTGATTCCATTGGGTTTTTCTGTGTGGTTCAAGAGGTTATGAGTTCTGGTCATGCATTTGCAGTATCTGTTTTTGTATTCTTTGTTGGAATTCCATATTCATTTTCATTTACACCAGCAAATGGTTTCAAACATAGCCATAGTGAATCCATCACCTTCAATTTCAAACACAACACCATGCTTCACTCAATGCAATCCTTTGACTTCAATGCATCTATCCAGCACGACCAGTGCCAAATTTTCAAATTGTCTGGTAATTTAAAACTTCATCACATGAATCAAACATTACACCATGCATCACTCAAACACATCATCCAACATGCCCGTGTCAAAATTTTAAACTACATACCAAATTATCAGGATTTAAACTGAATAAAAGATAACATCATTCATTAGAACTACTCACTGTCATTACTACTACATACCAAGTTATCATGATTAAAACTAGATCATACAAAACACAAATAGTTCTCTAGGCACCATACATAACACATATAGTCATTAGGCACCATGCATAACAAAGATTATTCAAACTGCATCACTACATCATTCATCACAAATTCTCTTGAACCTCTTCAGCTTGCTCTTGATCACCCTACCATCTGAAACCAGGTCAGAAATGCCATACTCCAACTTTGTCTTCTCCTCCTTGAGCAGGTCCCTCTCTTTCTTCAAGTTTCCGAGCACACATGTGGAGCAACCTGAATTGATTTCAGTTGAACAATAAGATTATTAGCCTCTTATTATCTTCCTCCATCTCAGCCTTGTCTTTGTGAGCTTGTTCTTTCCTCTTCTACTTCACATTCTCCCTACTTATCCTCTGAAAGTTCATGTTTTCCACCCTCTGTTTGGTCCATTATGTTACTGACATCCTCATTAAGCTTGTCAAATTGCTCCTCTAGCTTCTTTTTCTCTGCATGAAGATGGAATTGATCTGCATTTGTTCAAGTTTGCTCTAATTACATATTTCCTGGTCTGCTCATACCTATCCCAGAGCTCTGCAGAGCCTTCTTAATTGGGTTAGGCCACTCATGATCAATCCATTCCATTAACTAAAGTTAGCTTTTTTGCCCTACCATACAAATAGATAACTTTGTTGCATTACTATAAATTGATTTAACACATTAAATACTAACAGTGAGAACATGAGATACTTCTATTCTACATAGTGAGTGATAAGCATGAGAAAATTAAATGTGTGTATCATATTTTATTTAATAAACAGTGAGTGTGCACATGATAAAATTGATGCCTTTTATCCTATAGGTAATTGCTCGTGCGTTACAATGGGAAATAAACATTCTATTGGTTCAACACCATTAGTGACAAACATGATCATCATGCACATATAGTAGCATTATCAACTTTCTTTCATTGTTGGTTCATTCTTCGTCTTCGTTCATCTAGCATATTCATCTACATGACAGGGGAAGATGAGTTTGGCCTCTCTTTTTTATTTGAGAGTTGGATGAGCATGATCAGCAAGAATATACTTAAACACGAGTATTTATATGTTTTAATATCTGAAATGAATATGGTGAACATGAACATTATCCTTAGACGAAGTATCAAGATTGTGAAAATCATCACAAGCATCCTACTATCAATAGGCAAGTCCTTTCTCACTAAAATAATCTGCTTACTAAAAGACACATGTTTTTAGACATAGAGTTTTGATTACTAGTGAACTCGAGGTACGACCACCCTTCTAACCATCCAACTAGATTTAAAGATTTTTTTTGCATGTCCATAAATATTTAAATTGCGGGGGCAACATCAAAATTAAAGCACCTAAGGGCACTCACATTGCATTGTTTCTTAACTCATCATCCTAGGTGGTGATAGATTTGTAGTGACAACCACCCGAATGCATTGTCTCTTAGGTGTTGTATCTAAGTGATGTAATATTTAATTTATTTAAAGATTATGTGTGCATTTCAATATTGTGACCTAGTTATGGAGACTAAAGTAAATGAGAGAAACACGGTGAGATAAGCCAACTGAGAATGTGCTAAGCACCCTACCTTCATTAACACAACCCTCATCTCTTTTTTAATTGATGTGCTACATCGGCATTTTACTTATGAACATGTCAACGAAACAAGCATTGGGACAACCCTAACAATACTTTCTTAGCTCCTCATTCTTACCATGATTGACAATTTGACATGTTTCATGCGAATTTTACAAAAAAATGGGTTGCATTGATGTACGGTGCCACACATGTTCAAAATTTTGTCATGGCTCGCTAATGTGTATAGAATTCCGAGCCTCAAGACACGCAGTCGTCGTCTCCTCTTCAAGAAAAAATGTAGGGTTCTTCCGCCTCCCGCAGGCGCCGTCGCGGGCCAGCCTCGTCTCCAGTGGCTTTAGGGCCATGGAGGCGCGGTGAACCCGGCCCTTGCAGGCAGGAGGGATCTTACTCTATTTTTAGGTATTTATGTGAGTTCATTTAGGGTCCTTGTCCTACTCAAGAAGATGAGGCGGTGGCGGCTCCCTGAGGATTGAATAAAATCCTCCCCGCCGAGCACCCATTTTGGCAATGCTTCTAGCATCGTGAGAGGACGTGTGGAGGCGTGTCTCCGGCGGATATCGCGGGATTCGGTCGGTGCTTGTCTTTGATGGATCTGCTTGGATCCAGTCTTCATTGTTTGTGTCTATATGTTGGATCCTTTTGATCTATACTTCTATTCATCGACGATGATTGTTGTTCTGATGCGCAGGTCCTGTGAGGCATTAGCACGACGACTTCATGACTAGGCTCTAGTGAGGGAGGGGAGATGACGGTGGCGCGCCTTCGGCTCGTCCCTATGCATATAGTCGTCACCCCTATGCATATAGTCGTCACTAAGTGGTGTACGGACATGAATGTAATTTTTGTTATTTCTGGTGTTCTTTGTACTGCCATGACAGGTGATGAATGGATGGAAAGTTTTTTCTCAGAAAACAAAATGTGTATAGAATTTCATGCAGGCCTAGTGCAAGCATTGTTTCAGGTGGAAGGGGGCAAGAAGAAGAAGCAAAGCAATGGATATAGGGGTGGGTTAACTTGTTAAGGCTCGGCTTGCTAAGCTTGTGCTTGTTAAGTCTCGGCTTGCGAAGCTCGTTAATCTTAAGGAGCAAAAAATCATGCTCGGCTATGTTCATTAAAAGCTCGTTAAGCTCGTGAGCTCGCGAGCGCTTGTTAGCAGACAACAATGTGTTATGGCCAATGGGACGAGAGTGTGGGTGTAACTTTTACGAAGAAACATGATGACCGCTAGAGGAAGTGTGATAGTGTGTTGACTTCTATGGGTTGTATTGGGTTGATGAGATTTAATGGATGAGTTGACACGCCACCAATATAGTGTTACATCAAATAGTATGTGTTGCGTTGTGGTAACGAGGTTAACGAGCTACTCCCTCCGTCCCATACTATAAGAGCAACGGAGGAAGTAGTTGTGAAACTCTAACGAGCTAAAATCAATGATTGGCTCTATTCATTAATAAGCTAGCTACAAATTTAACGAGCCAGGTCATTAAGATTAAGCTCGCGAGCTTCGAGCTTTTCAGCTTTTCGTCCAGCCCAAAGAAATAGCAGAACGGGATAAGATAAATGATAAAAGACATATGCTGAATCATCTTGTATGCGCGGGGGGCACGAAACGAACTGGGGTGACGAAACGGGAGATGTACACCAGGACAGGATGAACGCAAAAGGGAGGCGGATAATGGCGCGCTGGAAGCGGCTCATTGGCCGAGCGGACTCGCCCAGGGCTCCGACGCATTACGCGTAGCAGCAGCGTCTTGGATAAGCAGCACAGCTTTTCGTTTTCCTGTTCGATTGATTGATTGACGGGGCTTGGATTTGCTTCCGACGGCAGCACAACCGTCTCCCGTTGGCCACGCCAGCCGGGCCAGCCGTCCGCGTCGAAAGCATTCCAAGACGAGCCAACACTTCTTCCCATCTCCTCTCAAAAAAAAAAAAATTCCCACCTCCAGCTTGTTTGTAGCCATTGCTGTGAATCGCCTCTAGCTTGTGCATCTCACAACTTTGTTCAATGAATCCAGCACTTAACGCTAGAGCCCCAATGCTCGAAACTACATACAGAATTCCATGGGAAAGATACGATACACATCACCCGGCAGCCCGCGAGGACCAGCCGATCGGTCCGGAGTTCAACTAGAGAAAAGCTCGAGAAAGGAGCTTTTCCTGATCTATACAGTGCTTGCTGGTTTACAGATACAGAGTACCGAGTGAAGTAATCCATATCATATCGTCAGCTACAAGAGTGGGCCTTGCTCCGAAACCTCGATTTTCTGGCACTCCAGTCGAACTTCGGCTTGTCTGTCGGCTCTCTTCTTCTAACTACTCCTGCTATCTCCAGCTGCAACGGCGGGCGTTTGTAGTCGAACTTCGGTTTGTCTGTCGGCTGACTTGAGCTGCAAAGGTTCTGAAGAAGCAGGAGTAATGTCAGTACAGGTTTTATATACATCTCTACAAGGCTGTTCGTTTATCCTACAATATTTGGCAAGCATCAAACTATATGTATCGACAGTTTAATTAATTATATGCAACAGGGCATTGGCACTCAAACTATAATATGGAATCTAGTTCTTAAACAAAAAATATCTTTATCCTGTTTTTCAAACGGTAGTGAACTGGTTATGTCGCAATACACATAGATGCCACATCAGTTGGCACCGCACTGGAACCATCAAATCACTCCTAGGGACCCAAAGTACATGGAATTAAGCGTTGGAAGGGGGAAAAAAGTGAATGGTTTAAGAGTTAGGACCAAATCTACACCCAGCCAATAGTCAAGGGTCTGTCAGATATGCAAGTCTAGTTCAAAACGCAAAGTGCCATGTTGCTTCAGAAAGGGAGATCAAGCTTATGAAGATTCATTGCTATCAAAATAGGGCCAGCCATGTCTTTAGCAAATTTTGCTCCAACATACTGCATGCTGATAAGCTGTAGTCCAATTGAAAATTCCAGTTTGGATCATCCCTCTGAAAACCCTATTTGATGGAATGAATCTCTCTTTCCAGCAAAAAGAATTGGGGGCTAATATTAACTTTTCCAAATATGTACGCGTTTAACAGAAATCCAGATAAGTATGACAAGCAAAGTAACTCACCAAAAAGTTTCTACAATCATTGTAGATACCAACCATATCACAATTAGCAAGCATGATAGGTGAAACAGCAGCTGAAAGGCTTGCCAGTTCTTCTCGAGGATGCCTTCTTGGTTGCCCTCACAGCACACTGATCTTCACTGACAGCACACTGATCCTCACTGACAGTACTACGCATGCCTTGTGCTTTCTTTTGAGCAGAACGTAGTTTGCCCAAAATTCTATCCATCGATGATGATCTCTTCTTTTCAAGCTTCATCTGTAATACAAAGGGCAGAACATGTAAGTGTGTAGCCAAATAGTGCAAACTTGGCTGATTGTGTACAACCAGAAACAATACCTCCAACTTCCGAATTGCTGCCTCTGCTTTTGCTTTCTGCAGATTTTCCCAAGCAGTGATCTTTGCTTCCTCTCTCTTGCACCTTGACAAAATAAATACTTGGTATCAGCAACAGGATATATGTCGCTATAAGTTAATATCCAATAGTTATTGAGGACGACAAACATTGTTATCTTGTGTACAATAGGAAAAACAGGACCATCACTTAGCATAGCAAACAACTAAAAGTACGATTTCTACGAATTTATACATAGAAATCCAAGATTCACACACTGTAAGTGCATATCTAGTCCATAAAACAATTGGACCCCATTGGTGCCGATTTTTCCTTCTCGTTATTTGCCAGTTGCTACCTTGCTAATTAGAAAAAGTTAGCCTTTCACAATCTATGTCCTCCTATTCTAAAGATAGGAAACCCTCTGGAATTTACTTACCAGAAGGGGAACCTGTAGTAAGTGATCTTATGACGTCATAAAACACCTTCATGCACTGAATTAAATTTGTAACATAATATGTGCCAGTTTGCTGAAGAAAGAAAGTGGTTAAATTGCAATGAAGTCCAGAACTTCTGGAGTGTGTCATTTCAGTCGCAGTATTTGCATGTAACTACAGCTATTGTTGCAACCTCAAATTGTGGAAGTTTGTCCAACCCACAGTTAACTGTTGATT
The DNA here is from genome assembly GCA_000582825.1 of Hordeum pubiflorum. Taxonomy (NCBI): domain Eukaryota; kingdom Viridiplantae; phylum Streptophyta; class Magnoliopsida; order Poales; family Poaceae; genus Hordeum; species Hordeum pubiflorum. The sequence goes on from CBMN010754389.1 coordinate 12,000, forward strand.
GCTTATTCAGTTAGTCCACTAAGAACATGTGACAAGTAGCATATCAGCAGGCTGCATCGTAGCCAGATCTATACTCGGTTTGCAACAGCTACCATGCATAGCTCATTACCCTTCCTATTCATATGCATTCTGTACACTGTCAGGCATACAGCCAAATTAGCTTGAGACTGTAGGACCTTTTTATTAAACACAACAAACATTTCCAGAACAAGTCATCTGTGGAACTCTTGCTGGGAACTCTGACACACGGATGGGCCATATAAAATTTCAGTTATAATACCACAATGAAAGCACTGTGTGTGCCTTCGTGCTAATCCGGCATAGTGCAAAATCAGTTTACTCGTAGACAAAATAGCAAACATCAAATAAGAACTTACTTTGATATGCATCTTTCTCTTTCTTTTTCATCAAAAGATGGAGCTCTGGCCTCTGTAGTCTTCTTCCTCCATTCCACAATATTTGTTGATCGCTTATCAGAGCCTCGTGTTACATGTCGCTTGGACCACCGGGTAACAGTTACTTGATCATCTACCTGCACATCCCTAACTTCAACCTTAGGTGTATGACTATTGGATTCTCTAATAGCATGTCCAGACGGCAAGCTGGAGCAGGAATGCCTCGCTTTTGGGGAGGACGATATTATACTGTCATCAGGACTCATTTGTGTGGCAACATCTTTCTTTATGATTGGACTGGAAATCGCAGGAGTTGCTCCTTGTTGGCCTTGCAAGACATCATCTGTGTACAGGGTATAAAGATAGTAAGGTTGATTTCTCTCACCGTTGAAGATCATTTGAGCATTATAGGTTAAAATAAACTCGAAACTAGTTTATTTGAGCACGCAAAGTACATAAATATGGCACACGATAGAGTTGTTTTAGGTTTCTAAACTACTTCTGCTACTTGTCTGATCTTTGTAAGGGACAACTAACAGACTTGTTGCACCCTACCATTCGTATATATGATTATGGGAAAGCCATTTTTTAATGTCCAAACTAATGTAAACCAAAAGTGATGTATGATTTGAGATACACGACGATTGCAGGGTAGAAATGTAGAATCTGCTAATTGTTCAACTTCAATGTATTGGCATGTATAAGTGTTCTATCTTATGATCGAATCCATACATTATATGAGTATCTTGTCTTGTTGCATCTAATCAGACAGATTAAATGTGAAGTAGCAAAAATGTGCTAGATACTGATGAGAAGAAACTAGCTCAAACCTTGTGCAGCTTCCTCTGAGATATGAGCAAAGGCAGATGCCTCCATAAGTGTTTCTGTCCACGCATGTGTACTTGCTGATCTCCATATATACGGCTCCTTCTCAGCCGAATACGACCTGCTGCTTCCATCATCCCCACTTCTGGCTCTTCCACTGCTGAAGTCACCGTTGCGCGCATGCCCTGGCATGAGAACCCCAGCAGAGAAAGGCGAATGAGCCGCAAAATTAGCCGCCGCGAGAACACCATCAAAGCAGGGAATCATCGGCGAAACAGATGCATAAGCTCCTGGAACACCAGCAGGGTGACCAAGCGGCCCACTCTTCGACTTTGGCCGTCTATGATGCGGCGCCGGTGCCGACATCCTCCCCATCCCATCACAGGAGACCGGACTCAAGATCCACTTCTCTGCGTCCTCCCATTTCGACGGCAGCTTCCTCCCGTTGTTGAAAGGGAGCACAACCCCGCTGCCCCCATACCTCCTGTTGGCGCCCGCCCCCAGCGGCACCCGCTCCGAGCTCCAGCCCTTGGGGTACTGCATGTTGCCGGCGCAATGCCGGTGGTAGTTGGGCGTCCCGGGGCTCGGAAACGTGCCTGATCTGCTTCTCGACGACGCGGTCGAGCTCTTGCTCATCCCTCCCACGGCAGCCCCGAGCAGGCACCTCGGCGAGAGCACGAGCAGCTCGATCCCCCCGAACGCGTCGCCGCTGCCGAGCTCATGCGAGGCCGCCGGCGGCCGCGCCTCCGCCCTGAGCTGCAGCTGCTTCTGGCACTCTGCGGAGCAAAGCAGCAAAAAACAAACGGTGAGCAATCACTTCACTTGACTTCACTCGGCGGTAAAGGCATCGTGTAGCCGTGGCGCGGGTGGGGGGGGTGAATGGATTACCTTTCAGCGAGTGGGAGAAGGAGTCGCCGGCCGCCGCCTCCTCCAAGCCGGCCGCGTGGTAGCCCGCTTCCGCCTCCTCGTCGTCGTGGTCCTCGTCTGCGCGCGTGTGAAAGGGGTTAGCTGCCGCGACGGCGCAACAAGGAGACAGAATGCGGGGCACTGGGATCGCTTGACCCACCTCTGGGAGCGGTGGCACGCGAGGCGTGGCTGCTGCCGCGCAGGTGGAGGTGGTGGAGGAGGCCCGGATCTGGATCGGCCGCGCCGCGTGGCCCCACCGGCGGCTGCGAAAAGAGCCAAACAAAGGGAGCGTCCCTCTCAGCAAACCGAATTCCGGGACGGAGCACCGACCGAGCAAGCTCGGGCAGGGCACGGCACAGTCACCGCCAAACAGCGAACGGGAAAAAAGGCGACGCAACGGAACGAAAGAGCCAGCAATGATAGAAAAGCGACGAACGCACGACGCAGGCGGCCGCGCCAGCTCCGTTCGAATTTCCTTTGGCTTTATCCCTTGCTTGGGCGGAGGGGTTTCGAAGTTGAACTGGCCTCGGCGGCGGCGCGCATGTGCGGCGACGTGCGCGCGCGCGTGCCCTGGATTGGATCTATTGACTCGCAACAGTAAAATAATCCGGCGAGCGAAGCGGCAATGTGGACGCAATGCGAGAGAGGGATGGATAGATAGGGGGAGAGGTATTTACAGCGGGTGGCGGTGGCGGTGCGGGGCGCGTTCGGCGCGGCGGCGGCTTCTTCCGGCGGGAGGACGGAGGGTGGCGGCGCTCGGGCGCTGGGTTGGCGGCCGCGGCGAGGAACCCTAGCCCGGGCGCGGCGCGTGGCATGGCCGGCCGCGCGGTCGCATTCCCCGAAGACGGCGCCACGGCGGGGCAGTGGAGCGGAGCAGGGCGGGGCGGGGGCTTCACTCTCTCTCCGCGGATTAAAAATGGCGCGTGGGTGGGAGGGAAGAAGGGCTCAGGAAGATGATGCTACTACCTCTTCCACATTCCTTCCTCGGTGGGTTTTGTACGTTTGTTCTCGGGCCGGGCCCGGGCCGGCCGTGCGACACGGGCCGGCCGCCGTGCTCCTCCTCCTGCGCCGACGGAGTACGGCGAAAAGCTTCCCGCCGTCACGTTTCACATTCGAGCGGGACGTGCTGCCACACAGTACGCACGCCGACGCGACGCTCGTGGGCCCCGCCTCGCGCTGGCAGCGGGCCGGGCCCGGCTGACAAACTCGCGCCGTCTGTTTTGTTGTCAGCGTGAGCCCTGCGCGCGCGGGGCCCGGCGTCGTCGGAGCAGCTTTGACTTGACGCGAATCTTTCCTGAGCGCCCGACTGTTCATACGAGTACGTACCGCGTTTACACCCAAACCTCCTCACGCACGTGGTTGGCGGGCCCGCGCGTCAGCGGAATGTCACGTGAGGTGGTGATGGTCCGGGCGCAGACGGGACACGCCACAGCGCAAGGAATGGCCCGGCCAGGGGGCTAGCGATAAAACTAGTACTGTTGTAAGTTGGCATCGAGGCAGCCATGCTTGCCAGCCAGGTGCGGCAGCCGCGTGCCGTGTCATGTGCACTGATGGCTGCCACTGCCCAACCATCATCTCTTTTTCCTCTTTGTTTTTTCAGTGACTGTCACTCGCTCACTCTCCTTTTTTTTTACTACCCAAAAACTTTCGGCGATAGCCAGTAGGGTTATATTAGAGTGTCAGGTCCAGGTGATTAACGACGCTTTTAGCCTGCTCGCTCCTACTACAATTGGCATGCTTCGTGCTAACAGATGTCAGGTTAATAAAGCTAACGGTCTAGGGAAATGTGGCATTATTGAACTCGTGCTCCCCGCGGCGCGTTGGGCGGCGACGCTTTTAAGGTCGGTCGGTCGGTCGGGGTCACGTAGCAGTGCGCGCGGTGACCATCAATGGTGGACTCACTGGTGTCGCCGGTGGCGGGGGACTAGCCAGCAGTGCGCGCGCGCGCGCGGCGGACGCAATCAAAGCCATGGCATGGCGCGCTCGTTCATTTCTTTGCAGTACCGACCGTGTCTGGTGATGATCGCTCCTGCTACGGTGCCGCACGGATCACGGCTGGCTGGTGTCATGTGATGCGACAGCATGAACGGACATTGATGGACTAGTCGTACCTGAGCCGAGCCCCTTGGGTACAGACAGAGTAGTGTGTGTGTTGTTCAAATTGATGGTGGTTAAATATTGACGGCCCAAATCTGTGATCGCATCACTGATGGATTAAGCCTGTGTTTGGTTCAACTTCAGCCTTTAACTTTTGGGTCCAAAAGCTATAAGCTGAACCAAATGGGTAAATTTACAAAGCAGCTTTTGAGAATCTGCAGCTTCT
>CBMN010754395.1:0-10042 GCA_000582825.1 Hordeum pubiflorum
GGCCGGTGTGCCAGGGCTCCCACGGTGGCAGTGCTGTTGCGGCTAGTCGTCGGATCTGGGAGGTCAGATCTGGAGCTTTGAAGGTGGTTTGGCCGATGCACAAGATGTCAGATGGATGCTCGTGGGAGAAGATCCGGGTGAAAACTTTGTCTACGGCCGGTGGCCGGAGCTGGTGACGGTGACACCCTTGGCGGTTTCCTTCTTGGAGGCATTATCGTGGTTAAGTTCACGCCTCCTTCCACTACCTCTGAGGAAAACCCTTGATCAGTCGGTCAGATGATGGCGGCACTCAGGTGGCGTTCCCCGTGAGGGCGTCACTCTTGGAGGTGTGCATTGGCTTGAGGGACCAGTGGACGGTTCCAGCGGTAGAGCGTCTTCGTCTTGCACGGAGCTTCGGTGAAGATGTCAAGTCATGCCTGGCCGATATGTGCTACGCTGTGTCATGCCTGTTCGGCAGGTGCTACGCACGACAAATCTTTCAGAAACTTCAAGTTGTGTCGGCTGGTGGTACTTGGCGGCATGGTGTTACGGTGTACCGGCGGCGACCATGACGTGCTCAGCAGTTTGTGCACAGAGAGGTGATGACGTTTGGCGCCGTGATGGCACCGACGGATGGCCGGACTGGCAAGGATGATGCGGATCTCTTTCCTCAAGATGGGTCTGCGGTTCGATGATGATGGTGGTTTCTAAAACATGTGCATGTAATGTACCCTTAAGTTTTGCTGCATAAGTTGCAAGTTCTGATACATTACGTAGATGGATCGACGATGACACCGGTTTTAAATATGAGAAGTGTGAGCATTTTACATTATCGAGTGTGTATGTGTGAGTGATGGTTTCGGTTGGCTTGATTTATGTTTTTGTCAGACCTTTGTTGAATAACTAATAAAGATGAATGTATACATCATTCAGATTGTTCCATGGCGTTGACAATGATCTCTGCATGACTTCACACAGAGGGAGATGACGAGGCACACTGCATCCTTGTTCCACAAGCCAAGAGGTAACTGGCTTCATTCATGAAAATATATTCATCGCACCCAAAACAGGGTCAGTCATGAGTTAGCAAAAGTATGGTACACGGACCAACGCACCGTTTGTTGGCTAGCCATAGTGGTCCGATGGACGTAGCTGCTAGTCTGGGGCAGTTCTAGTCTAAATCATGCCTGATGAAAATGAAATGAAACCTCTCTTTCCTATTGCGCCTCTTTTACTTTCAGAGCTGGACGGTTGATCCGTCCTTTTCCTCGTCCTTCTTGCGACGTAACCCAGCGCTGCTGCCACGTTCCATTACGACGACGATTTGATTTCAGTGCAGACGGCAGCTTCCGCAAGAGGCCAGGCACTCCCGGTCCAGCACCAGCCACCAGCCCCTGCCATTACGACATGCCGCCGAATCCGAAGCCGTCGACGGCTCTCCCCCTCCGTCCGCCATCGACCGAGTTTACTGCACGCGTGTACCTCCTGCCGCCTGCCGCCTCACCTGAATCCGGTGGCCACCATCAATAATGGAGGCGCCAACGCCAGTAATGGCACCCAAATCCGGCAGCTGCCACAGTGCCATGGGTGAGGTGATAGCCAGGAACAGTGCCCACCTCCACCCGGATCATACCATTCACCCCAGTAACTTCCGCCGACGACGGCTCCTGTTCGCCGTTCAATTCTGGACAAATATGCCACCGCCGTTGAGGAAATGCTGCCGGCTGCAGGATCCGAGGTCAGAATGGATCGGATTCAGTTGCTTTTGCTTCGTCAGTAGCCGGAAAGATGGATGGTTCATGGAGCGCCGGCCACAAAGCAACTTTGGATTGATCATGGGACGAACAGCATTCAGCACATGAAAACGGCACTAGCCGAGAACGACGTGCTCCTCCTACAATTCCACCACAAAATGCATCATCATTGCCAGTGCCGGATTTCCCAAGAACAATGGCTTTTTTCTCTCCTTTTCCTTTTTAACCAATCAATCATGAAAGGCAAAGCGAGAGGAGGAAGCAAGATTAAAAGACACTGATGATGAGCTGCACTGGAAACTGCACTAGACTTGCAGTTCCAGTCCCCTAGCTCATCATTGGCTGGACCTTTCTTGTGCCTGTGTAAAGGTGGGTGAACTTTGACATGTGTGCATAAACTAGTAGGAGTATATGAGCTAGGCATTCCATTTGGTTGCTTCAAGGCTTCGGCTATGAGCTACTAGTAGGAGCTCCTCATCAGTTGGGATGATTGGATTAGTGGCCTGGGCTAGCTGGCGAGCAGATAAGTTAAACAGGCAATGGCCACTTTGATTGTGGTGTAAGCAAAATGATTTGACATCCTAAATGATGATCTATTCACTTGTTTATGTTTAGAGATGTTGCTCTAGAACAAATGTAGTTGCAGGGCAGTTCAAACAGCACTATAGCAGATCTAAAAGTTCGAAAACCAGGCGGGAAATCGAATGGGCACAGGGAATTTTGAAGAGAAACTTTGAAGTTCCCCAGTCACAAGCCTCATGTGTGTGGGTATTGATTTCTTGCAGAATAGGAATGATGAACAGAGTATAACAGAGGAATTGTGCAATCACAGGGGAATGTAATACATCAGGAACAGACAAATTTGCTGGCAAAAATTGCCCCTTTTCAGTTCAACGTTTCCGGCCTATGCCTCCCTCAATCTGCAGAACATTGTTGCCCCGGTTCTGAATTCTACAAAAATGCAGAACTCAGCCATGTTCTTCATCAGATTGACATTCTAGCGACAGTTTAAGACTTCCGAGGATAAACCACATCAGAATCAGATACAGCATATGGTGAGAATCCACTCGATTCAACTGAATTTGACGCAACTCAGGGATGTAGAGATCAGAATTTCAGATCAAGAACACATAGGCTTATTATGAATGAAAGAATAATCAATAACAGAGCAAAATTCCAAGTCATTCCTAGTACTATCAACGAATTGTACATTGCCACCAATCCAACTAATTGGTAAACCCCTAGAATGTCCACCCAAAAAGAATCAAGATCAAAATCCTCCCACATTGCCACCAATCTGAATTTCTACCAAAAAGAACGAGCTCTTCTTTTCTCTATCCACCAATCTTCTCCCTCCTCCTCGCGCTGCCATCGCCGCGCCCCTTCCTTCCCCATCGCCGCCCTGTACAGCCGACGGCAGCGGCAGCCGCGGCACCAAAGTGGTGCCATTGCCAAGTACCGCCCAACCAACAAAAGAATTACTGTATCTAGCCAGTGCAGCTACGAGCTCCCTCTACCAGGCGGACAATGCCGGCCCGGAGGCCGGCGAGGCGGCGCTGCTCCCGTCTCCGGGGATGTAGAGGTCGTAGGACTTCCAGGTGTGGTCGAGCGGGCAGGGCCTGCCGGCGTCCAGGCGGTCCCACGGCTTGCCCTTGCCCGACCAATGCATGAGGCTGACGGGCCCGTCGTGGAGCGGGCGGCAGCTGCCGTGCACGTTGTCGCCGCCGAGGCCGTGCTGGTTCCAGCGGAGGTCGACGGCCTCCACCTCGCCGGCGAAGACCAGCAGGAACGGCGGCAGCGAGCCCAGCTCGTAGATGCGCCTCTCCTTCTGGATCTCCATCCAGCGCTCGATGCGGCGGCGGTAGTTGCCGGCCCGCCAGCGGCGGAGGTCGATGACCATGACGCCGGTGTTGAAGTAGCAGGGCGGGCGCCGGCGGCCGGCGAAGACGCGCGCGCCGAGCGCCGGGTCGGACCAGAAGGCCGGGGTGAAGTAGCGGGAGAAGTTGGCGTGGCAGTACTCGGGCGCGGCGACGACGGCGGCGGCGGGGAGGCGGGTCTCCCAGAGCCTGCGCACGTCGTCGGCGGCCAGGACGTCGGAGTCGAGGTAGATGGCCCGGGGCACGCAGGGCGGGAGCAGGTCGGCGAGGTGGTTCCGCGCGTAGTTGAGCGGCGCCTCGAGCGCGGCGCGCACGGACGCCGAGATGAGCCCGGCCACGGCCTCGGCGCGGAACGGGTAGATCTCGAACCGGAGGGACGGGAACGAGCCCGCCAGCGCGGCCCGCAGCTCGCCATCGCCCGGCGCGGCGGCGAGGAAGTGGAAGAAGAGCGACTCCGGGCAGGAGGCATGCCTGAGCAGCGAGTAGATGGCCGCCATGGAGCCCCGCAGGTAGTGCGCGTCGAGGGTCATGGCGATGTGCACCAGCCCCGGGTCGCACACGCCGGCCGCCGACGACGCCGACGACGCCGGGCACCCCTCCCCGTTCCGGTACTGCGGCGCCTCCGCGAACCTCGGCAGCGCCGCCGCAGCCGCCTCGCCGGCCGCCGCGGCGACCAAGAAGAAGAGCAGCGCCCCGGCCGCCCTCATCGCCGCCGCCGACGACGACGGCTTCTTGGATTCTTGCGGCGCGCTCTCGGTGCGGCGCAGGCTGGGGTGAGCTGTCTCGCGCGTGGTGGTGGAGCAGTGATGCGGAGGGCGGGCGTATGTATCGGCGCCGCGGTGCGCGTATGGGAATGGGAATGGGAATGGTGGTGGGTTTTGGGGGTGATAAAGAGAGAGGGGTCTCGTGCGCGTTTGGGAAACGCGTAAACGTTTTACTAATGAGCGCGTAGACGCTGGACGCTGCTCCGTCACTTCCATCTGTCTATTTTTCAACGCTATTATTAGCTGCTGCATGCTTTATTTGTTTCCAAAAACGTTTTATAAACAGTGCTACGTAGTACACGAAGATTCTGATTTTCCTATGGAAAACATGCACTTACGTTTTGCAAATAAATAAGCAAGTAATACTCCAGTACTCCATATATATGGAGTATAATGGTGCATTTTGACCTCACGTTGTGTATCTCTTGGCAGTGGCAGAATCACGTTTCCGGCATCCATATATCTTTTGTTCTATCCTGTCTATGAAGTCAATTGCATATTTCTTATTGATTGATCTTGAGGCTTTTTTTTTTACGAGTGATCTTTAGGCTTTTCTTCACTAAATGAGTATTTGTCTAGGAGCACGGCTTCCGCGAATTAAAAATGGATGTCCACATGTGTATCTTGATGATGTGCTTCATATATCTAGGGTGTAATGAGGTGTTTTATTTGACAATGCCTATTCCGATACTATATTGTAGGAATATCATTTTGTTGTATCAATGAAGGTCATGTTTGATTTGTTTGGTCAACTTTCGGCCACGTCATGTGCAAATTAATATCGATATCCACACCTGTAATTTATTTCGCATTTTATATCTATTGGATGTGACGAAATATGTTTCCTAATCTTTTTTTGCTGCATTTTATTTCTCACGTTGACATTTTGCTGTAACTGAGAGGTTCTTTCTCTGGCGGTCTTAGTACAGTTAAAAAAAGTCTACACCATCAAGATTCCAAATAAAGTACATGCTAAAACACCAAGACATTTTTATGTATGACTCTTAAATATCACCGTGAAAGGTGTCTTGTGCGTGCTTTTGAGACTTATTAAGGTTTTGCCAATCACCGTGTTTTATAGTGACGGGTGGCTGCTTGCTTCTATTTGTGCTATTTGGCTCATTTTCCAAAAAAAAATTGGCCATCATATTAGGATATTAGTTGTTGCATGCTTCTATGGTTTCAGAGTATTTGCATATTTGTACTACCAGTGTCCATTATTCTAGTAGTGGCAACATGTTACATGATGATGACATGAGTCGATAGTCGTGAAGGACATGAAATTGGAAGTTATATTTTATATAGAAGAATAGAAACTTAAATTTTAGAAAATCAAATGCTTGTATACAAGTGCATTTTGATTTCATTGTGTGCCTTCCTTGGACCTAATTAAACCATTCTTCACGTTTTAAACATATGGCATCATGTGTCAACTTTGTTATGGCGTGCCTCCGAAGTAACCACATCACATATTAATTGAACTTTAGTTTTTTCCTTCATTAAATCATCTGGTCGACACACACAAACTTTTCTACATTAGTATGTATATCAAGTTGAATATGTTTGCTTATGTGTTTTCTATGTCTGCTATATGATGGAATAATTTGTTTGGTACTACATATATCATTATATTTTCGGCAATAATATTTTGTTCTTACAATGACATTGATGTCTGGTTTGTTCAGAAGAATTGGCATTTACAATTTGACTTTAGACCATGCCACATGCTTTGAAATTAAGATGGATATCCTCACCTATACTTGTCGTTTTTTACTTTATGTTTGTTGGATGATTCGTAATATTCGTCAATTTTAATTGCATACTATTGTTCACATTGACTTGTTGTAACAAAATGGAACTAAGAGGTAAGTAGGATTCTACTGTTCAACTGTTCCAACTTGTGTTCACCCACAAAAAAAAACTTGTGTTGAATTTTATTTTGACATATTATCCTTACTATGTTGTTTTCTTACGAGATCTAGCACTTAATAATATTATGCAATTAACATCGAAATTTTCTAGTTGTGGTTGACGAATGTGGCCATAACGGATGCACCTCCTTTCCCCTCATTCTCAGATGATATGTCGAAAGTGTAGCCACCGGTGCAATAGGATAACGCAAGAACACCGCTAAAGAAGAAAGGGGGCACGAAAGCTTCATGACATCGCCGCTAAAGAGGAAAGGGAACACGAAAGCTCCATGACATTGCCGCTAAATAGCAAAGGAACACAAAAGGTCCACAACACTGGAAGAAACAATATGTAGTAAGGAGCTCTAAATGGGTGCGAAGTTTGGGAGGCCGAGCTCCAGCGAGCTTGGTATTTTGAACAAATCAAAAAGCATAGTTAAAAGTTTCAAAAAAACTGAAAACATTTCCGTGGAAACATATACGTATTCCACAAGAACGTGTTAAGTTTCGTTTAAAAATGTTGTGATTTGTAGGCTGTACAAAAAACAGTCTGACCCAACAACAAATATAAAAGACCGATTTAAAATGTGTATTTAAAAAAAATCTATACGCCACATGTGAAATTATAATGTTGTGAAATTTTGCACATGCATAGTATAGATGTGTATGCGTGTACACAATTTTTTTTCCAAAAAATCACGTTTTGGAAATTTGAATTTCAAAAGTGAGTTCACTGTAGCTCGGACTCTATTGGCATTTTCCGGCTCTAAATTTCATACCTATGTAGATAGAGCCACCCATTTTTGTGTATCAAAGTATTAACTTCTATGACATACGATTTTTGTATGTGATTGAAGAAAATAAACCTTGATATATCATTCTGGCGTTGTATTTTGGTAATTAGCATTTAACTCATTGTTGATCTTTTTACATATCTGTTGTGTCCTTTTTATATACCCACATTGAGTCATGAAAAAAAACAGCTACTCCCTCCGATTCAAATTAATTGATGTTGATCGAGTACAAAGTTATACTAAAACAGCGTCAATTAATTTGGATCAAAGAGAGTACAAGTGTTTTAAAAGGTGTACAATCCCCTACATCGCACTTTGGTAATAAAAAATACACACAACTTTTGTGTGGAAAAAATACACGCAAAGTGAAGAGAGGCGTAAGTGTATATCGCATGTTATTTTTTATTTGAAACAATTATCCCTCTTTATTAGCTTGTAGCAAGAGTTACATGATCGATTAATTCAAGGATAATTTTGATTGGAGGTTCCTCCATCCAACTATTACATAAAGAACATCTAGCTAACCTAACTAACTCATACGCTATACATTTTGCTTCTCTATTTTAGAAATAGCCCGTACGAACTCACAAGCATTATGATAACAATCACCAAAGACCGCAAGTGCTACTCCTAGTGACCTCCCACCATTGTTCGTGACCTCAGTGACTTGTTTTCAAAATTAACAACAAGACGTCCGCATTTTTTTAACTACAAGCATGGTGCATCCGATAGATTGCGCTAATTCGAGGCCAAATTTCACGGCTACCGCTTGCGCAAGGCATCTTGGGGAGTAGCTCGTGTAATGTTATTCTGTAAAACAAATGCAAGTTGCTAAATATATCTTTTAGGTAGAAAACAAAGGAATCGTTCGTGTCTCACAAGTGTGCGTAAACAAGATTAATGCGGCCGTTGCATTTCATACCATCGCGGAGAACAGATCATCTAAAACCACATGAAGTGTGTAGAAAAAACGTATGCCAAGGAATCAGAATCCCGCAAACGACATAGAAAACGGCCAATGTGTATGAATAAAAGGTTGAAAAATACGCAAGTGAATTGGCCGAATGAAAAACCATCATGGACAAAGGAAAAAAAAGATTGTTAATTGTCACAGGCAAGGGTTCGATTCGAGGTGCAAAATCGGTGGACAGTGAGGAAAGGGTCATGAAAGTCGGAAACCCGTGCACTAAGCAAGCATCTTTGTGCGGCTAAATCTCATTATTAAAAAATCCGACTTGCGGATTCTCAAAAAAAATAAATTCCGACTTGCGCGTGTGCACGCCGAAGCCAAGCCAAGCAGCAGGTGGCCGCGCAACTTTTGCAGGCTCGCAGCGAAAAATTAACAGCGCTGTCAGGCGTAAAGGCCTCGCTGGATCCAATCTTATCTATCGCTGTGCTCGGTCGCGCCGTGGGAATCCTATGGCTATGGGCGCTGTAGATTCCTCCCTAGAACTGTTCCACGCGCGCCGACGACAGCTCACGTTGCGGCCGGGCCCACGCGTCGGTGAGGGCTTTCCGCCGCAGCGCCTGTGGGGCCGGAGCAACCGGCCGTGGGCCGTGGCCTGGGTTCGGGCTGGCTGGGGGGCTGGGGGACCCGGACGTCGCTGCGCGTGCACGTGTACGGGCTGTGGAGGTTGTCAGGCTAGTTAGATTACTCGAGTTGGAGTGGTTTAGTTTAGTTTAATTTAATTTAATCAGTGGGAATCAAGCAGGCGAGGTGGTTTCCGAGGGGATTTGTGTCGGATCCGCGACACGGCCGCCTCCGCCTACGCATTTTTTTTTACCAGAGGAAGAAAGAATGGCATTTTTTTCACATGGTCATGGTCTCGTGGCAAGCCGAGGCGAGTCATCTGCGAACGGTAAAACGGTGGAAGCAGCTAGAGTGTTCGCGCAGCGAGGCCAGGCGTGGTGACGTCGGCGCGACGGCGGAGGGCCCCGGCGACCGGGACCACGGGGAAGTGGGGAACAGGTAACGTGAAAGGGCAGCTGGATAGATAGATAGATCCCCCTTGGGACTGAGACCGACTGGAAAAGGGTAAACTGCCGACTGCGACCCAGCTGGACCGTCTTGCTTTGGGCCGTGGGCCATGGGCTCGCCCGGCAGCGGAGAAGGGCAGCTGCCAGCCAAGCCTGATCTCGCAAACGAACAAACGGACACGTAGTACAGTAGTAGTATGCATTATGGTGTTTTATTTTTTTGGCTCAACGAGACCACCGTGTCGCCTTTCTTTCCCTCCAAGTGGCAAGCGCGGAATATGTAACTGGAGAAGTTCGCAGCGGTGACTGACGGGCGGGCCCATGCACACCCGGCAATGCTTGATACTCATATATTTGGAGATGATACTTTACCTGATACGAAGAGGACAATTGCATGTGCTTGCCGTCTTCATGGACATCGTAGTCAAGCTCATGTGCCGTCTCCATTCTTATCTCAATCACGGAGTACTGGCAGTAGTATTGCATTATGGGTGGCCGTGGCCGTGGCCGAGAGATGATTAGTAGTAGTACCTGTTAGGATTTAATTAATTCTATTAATCCCTATTTTTTCTAACCGAGTCGGTTGCCTCGTGTCCCTTCAGACACACCTCTTCAGGGGCTATATATATATATATATATNNNNATATGTGTGTGTGTGTGTGTGTAACCTCATCATCCATGAGAACAATAATTCACTTTACATTTTTTGTCTTTGTCTCTCGTTCTACTCTAAACACGTTATCAGCACGCTTCCGGGTGAGCGATCCGATCGGCCTCACAACGAGACGCGGAAGAGCAGTCGCGGCCCTTGTCTTGCATCCGCAGAGATCGGCGGCGCTCGAGGCCACGCCCTTGGCCAGCCCTCCGCAGCGATGCCGTCGGCCCCGTCGCTAGCCATGGTAAGGCCGCTCCCACGAGCGGGTCTCGCGTCCGTGGTACCCAGCAGCGGCCACGGCGGCTCGCGGAGCGGCGCGCAGTTCTGCATCG
>CBMN010754403.1:0-17497 GCA_000582825.1 Hordeum pubiflorum
ATTGCAGTGGCACTACACGGTAAAATAAGTAAGGGGGGAGGGGGGGCGCCCCTCCCGCACCCCCTCAAGGCCGAGCCTGACAACACCACATGTATGTCCAGCAAAGAAAATTGCAGTGGCACTACACGGTAAAAAAAGTAAAGCTACAGGTCTTATCTTAGTTGTTTTAGCACTTAATGGAAGGCTTAGTTGCCAGAAACTATTTCCGGCACAGACAAAAATTGGAAAGCCTATGAACATGAAAGAGGTCACCTCAGTTTAATCAACGACGACAGTAATGCCATGGAGAATGGCGAGAAAAACCCAAAATAAATGCCAAGAAACACCTTGAGGACTTCTGACACCACCCCGCATCCATCCCTATTCTGCCCTCCATCATGGCCAACAACAGTCAGCCCACACGACCACACCATCAGTTTGCAAATAAAAAAAATGATCATGTTTATTGATTGAGGAAAAAAACTACAATTGGTTATATTTTAGGGATGCAACATAGGTATCACTAAAGATGGAGAAAATGCAAATTGTTTCATAAGCAGAGAACCCAAGTCACAAATGTTTATAAGCAAAAAAACGACCATATCTAACTGAAAGAGTCGCAAATTGATCTTTTGCAGACAAGTCACAAAATGAATGTTCAGTGTTCTGCAATTCTAGGTGCACAGGCTACTAAGCTCTCCTTGAATCATTAAAAAGGCGAACAAGATTGTCCTAGCATGTGACAGTAAAGACCTATGTTCCATGTACATGAAAAAAACTGTACCTCAAAGTATTCATGTATATGCAGTAAAGAGGACATTTCTTTTATATAGCGAGAAATGGCATAAAAACTGAAAGATCCTTCTACTAATTGGCACAAAAAAAAAACATAAGATTATTACAGTATCAAGATCTAAAGAATCTAATGCACGAAGTTAATCCAATATACTAAATATAGCTCACTTGGTGGACGTTAATCCTTCACATAAACCATTTCAGTGGCCTCATTATCAAACCTTTACATGAACCATAATCCAACACATGTTTTGCTTGATACACATCTCCTCATCAACCAAACGCTTCATGCTCCCTTTTTTTGAAAAAACTCAAATGGTTAAGACAAGTAAACTACTCCTATTAGTGCCCCTGATTGAGATTTTGTTACTTATTTGCCTTTAAAAGGACAAAAGAAAGAAAAGGTGGAAAGGGCGATTCGGTGCTCGGGCGCATATGCACCCGAAATCCCGGTGTCTAAAGGAGGATTGGGATGGTAGAAAATGGGTCTGACATGTCAGAGCTGTTCCGCCGAATAATATGGATACGATCTGTATACGGTGAGCTACACTGCGTACGAGTGGGCCTTTGGCGTCAACCCGTGACAGGGTGTTTCTGAGCGGAGGAACAGGATGCCTGGGATATCCTTAGCTAAGACCAGGATGTTATAACATGCATTCTTAAAGTCCTGAGCCATCGTCACGAGGACACAGAATGCACGTGTTGTTGTGGGGTCTCCCCTCGGACACTTGTCGATGGGTCGCGATGGTTTGGCCCAGTGGGTCCTGTTCCACATTGGAGATATCTCGCTCCCATGTTGCGGCTGCTGCTGCTGCTTCCGGCGGCGCGTCCATGGAGGCAAACAGGCTTGAGGTCCTGCTAGATCCGATAGACCAGTGCGTTTCCCTTCCGCATTGTTCTCCCATGGGATTCTGTGCTTACTTTCCTGCGAGAAATATGGTACACAATTTTGGTCGCCCGGACGTTGATGCTTCTTGTGTCCCTCGCAGGTTTCCCCTCGGCGAGGAGTTTGCGGACAGCCTTGAACATCCAGATTCTATTCCAATTGCGCGTCTGGCTGTGCGCAAGAAGTAGGTGGCCACAACACGCGAAGGCCTGGAGCAAGGTCCAGAGAAGGGAGAATGATTCGCCGACTCAGTCGACACAATCGATGGTGAAGGTGAACCCCGAAGCTCTAAGGTGGACCAAGAGGTGATGTCATCGTTTGAATTTTTAGCTGACCCCTCTAGCACTTAATTTCGAAGTTGTCCGGAATTACTTGTCGCTCAAATGGATGTATCTAGCACTAAAGTATGTCTAGAAATATCCATTTCAGCGAAAACTAATTCTGGACAGCGGTAGCAGTAGATTACGCCAAGGCAGATGCAGGAAATATATGTAAATTGGTTCACATATTATGATACTGTAGGTATGTCATGTTTTCTTTTACCGCTGCATGTGCCGTCAAAAAAGGTGTCAACTGAAATCGTTGTGCCGACATCTTCATGTTGAGTCTGACAGACATTTCGGTAGGAATCTATATGATCTGTACAACAGGATAGATATGCTGGGTGAATGCAATTGGTATCTTGCAGTTCTATTTGCTCACACTTTAGAAATTAAGATGGATAAACTAGCTGCATTATTACAAAAATCAATGACAAATTCTGAATGTGGCATCGATGGTGCCAACAGATTACAAAGAGGAGCAGATGGCAGTAGGCGCCCAGGATGATGCTTTGGACGAAAAGTATATAAATTCGCTTCTAGCATCGATCAATGCTTGTGTTCAGTGGATAGCATGGATAGGAGGTTGATTCGGCATTTAACGTTTACTTGGAGTCATACAAACAAATAGTTTTGCAATGTTAACCTGTTGTTTTTGGGATATGAAGGTATGCTCGTGGTCGGCTCTGCCGTAGATGACAAAGGGTTAGAAGACGAGACCCCCATCACTTGGGGGGAGGAAGGAGTGCGAACACCAGAGTAGGAAGAGCAGGCATCAGCTAGCCGCGTAGGAGTCTGTCTGAGTCTCCAGCGGGAATGCCGTGGCATGTTTACAGATGTAGTGCAACGCTGTTCAGGTCAGCACCCCACGCCGAGTAATGATGAGTGTGTTGGTCCCAGGTAAATATGTGTACCATGCTTTCGGCCCTAATTAGCCAGTATACCTGCATTTCTAATCTCAAGGTGGTGATGCAGGTGGTGAGGAGGGTGCTATAGCGGCAGATGTGGGTAGGCCTCTGCAGCTAGCATCAGGTGACTGTCGTTGTTGCAAGCATGTATTGCTGAATCTCATGATGACTCCATTGAATTTGGATCAGTGGTGGCTTGAGGTGAATGCTCGACATCAACTATCAAGGACAGGCTAGGGATCGTAGTGTCTGTACTGGATCATGTGGCCACCATGGGATTACTGAGACCATCAAAAGAGTACAATTCCGTACATGATCATTTCTCGAGGAGCGGAAGCAGCAAGGGTGAGTGGTGCAGGGAATCCACCAGGTGGTACTCCAGTAAAGAATGAGTGGTGGAAGAAGTTCCCTCACTCGGTTGGTCAGGTTCGACGACAACATGATGGCCTGTTCCCGACAGGGCTGCAAATGTAGGGCTGGTAACTGATGTGAGGATAGGTGCATGAAATATATTGATCATTGCACTCAGGAAATGTGGATGTTCTATCCCAAAATGGTTTCGGCACTTCATTCCATTTTTCGTGGTGGTGTCCGGGCATTACTTGAAAGATGAACTAGGGCCTGGGGGTGAGGTAACGATGACTGGCTGGAGGTGCATCCGCCGGATTCTGATTGAGAAGGAACGTAAGATCTCCGCGAATAGCTAGCAAGATGAAGAGGGGTTTTCGATCCACACTTTGTGGTAACTATCTTTTGAAGGAAGAAAGTAGATCATGATAAAACATGTGCTGACGCTTCTGAAATTTGGGCAGCAGGAAGAACTTTGCAAGCCTGATGATGAAGTTGACTGGGATTACATCAGGAAAATGATGAACTCTAAGTTAATGGGATACATGATTGACTGGCTAAAGAAGGTAACAATCTCAGATCAATGCAGCTGATTTTGTTGGTATCACATAAGTAATGTGTGTCATTATCAGTGACTTGGTATGGCATTGCAGTTCATGTTCCCGGTGCATACCTTCATGGTGATGGACCCGGAGACACACCCAAGCGACGAGATGGAAAGGAAGCACAACGCCATGGCGAGAAGATTCCAGGTTCGATTCTGCCAATGCTTCAACGACATATTCAATGGCTGGTTGGTTGAGACAAATGGATGGTCTGTATATCCCTTCGTGGGCATGCATGAGCCGTGCAAAAGATGACTGTATCCCTTGCTGCTCAAATAGGCTAAATCTGACATTATACATTTTTTTACACTGACAAATGATAATGTGGTTAAAATGTGGTCACAGGGAGGACAGCCCTGTGTCCAACGTTAACTACATCTGTGAGTTTGATGGGTAGTACCTGCCATCGCCACTCAGTAAGGTCAAACATACTAGCTAAGTGTCGTATGTTAATTCTTGGAGTGAGGTGCAAACACACGCTGTGATGCTGACCTGTGCTATTTTTTGTGCGCTGAGATACCACTGGATCATCTTCAGAAAAATATCGCATGCAAGATTGTCATGCTGAGGAGGAACAAGGGAGACCTGCCAAATTTCATGTACTTTGAGATCCTGGAGTGAGGCAGTGAAGCGTAGTTCGAAGTAGTTGCAGGGGACCAGATCTTTTGACCCTGCTATGTGTGCGTTAGTTGACGTAAGTGCCCCGGCCTCTGAAAGACTTTTATGGAGCACCTCTGAATTTGGAATCCCATGTGTTGGTAGTTCAATGTGGATAGTTTATTTTACAGCCAGCAGTTCGATCAGTATTTGTTTCGTGCTAGCAATGTGCCTCTTTTGATAGTGCTAGCAGTGTGGGCTGTGTCTGTTGTAAACGTAGGGTGCACATAGCTAATCACAAATGACTGTCCCGATCCTGAGGTTCAGTCTTCAGACAGTGTTGTATGTTAGGCATTGTAACTTGGCAGAGGGTGAGCCAACAGGGACGGGTGTGGTGATGCGTGACTGTTTAAAATTCGAGCTGGCTGCACACATTCGAATTTTGAACCAGGAAAGAGGGAACCCCACGCCGCAGCAGTATATATAGCATTGAGGCAGGGAGGAACAAGATATCAGAGTTGAAGGTCAAAGTTGCCAGTAAGAGATGGCACCGATAGCCAGCATTGAAAAAAGCATCCGGTAAGAGGTGGCCGTTTATGGATCGGTTGCTCAATGACAGCTCTGAAAGGCTCAGGATGTTGTCCGGGCGAGAAGGGCCATCGCGCATTAATATGGTCCATCAGTCATAAAGGCTGAGGAAGGGTTTCAACAATAGCTCAAATACGGTGGATAGAGAGCCATCAATACAGCAGACCGCCCTGATCCCAACAAGTCTGGACGTTGGAGATACAGGGTGCAGAAGAGCTTGGGCTCAGAAACACATTTCCGAGACTAACATAGAGAGGAACTGTAAGAAAGAAAATATTGAAGAAATGCAGCATACAACTGTAATGCTAAGAAGCACAGATACAGCGACAGGGACATGGCGACAGGCATACGGAGACACGGGATACGGCATTTTCCAAAGACAGCCAATCGGGGACACAGCAATAAAAAAATGCCATGTAATATATAGAGTTAAAGGCAAAATAATAATGAGAAAGAGATCAGAATACTGCCCCATTTGTTGTCTCCTTTTTCAAGTACTTGATTGATCATCCAGACCAGACCCATGTCATTGCAAGTTTGCAACTTGCAAAACACATCAAACGATAGTCTAGTATTAGTCTATTAGAAACATAATAATCTGAAGTGGTACTTGAAAAACAGCAAAGTTTGCTTACACATCAAGCGAGAGTCTAGTATTAGTCTGTGCTAACAAATTTGGTGTTTCCTCCATGGCTACCGGTCGAAGCAGTAGGGATGCAGTAGTAATTTTCTGAACATAAGCCAATCTCAGATGCCATGTTCCCTAACATCAAGCACCAATCAGCAGTTCAATACAAGCAGGAAGCAGCAGCATGGGGAAGCAACAAGCAAGAAGCAGCAGCATGGGGAACAGGGGAATAGGGGAAACAAGCAGCAGCAGCAGCAGCAGCAGCTCAACAAAAAGATCGATTCAAATAGACAAAAGAGGTCGAAGTTACCTACTCCGGCGTGGTTGCCATCGGGAGGAGAGGCTGCTGCACTTGGGAGATGGTAGCGGTCGAGTCCAGGCGGCGGCGGCGACTCCATACATCCTGCCGTGTCGGTGCTTTTTAGCTGTAATGTACAGATCAAGGTAAGACTGCAGTCTAATATAGTGTAAACAACAAAATAAAATGGGAAGTGAAATCAGACGTTCAATGAAATAAGTAGCTATTTGCAATCGACCTTTTATGTTTATTTACCATAGGTTAGTCTACACAATAAGAAAAATGAAAAGTGTCCTACTTCTTTCTGTAATTTACTTAAACCATTGCTGCTGAGTATCTCATTGAACTGCAATCTATCAGTTGTGCAACTGAGGCAGCATTATTCATAATTTACGTAAATTTTCTCAATGGTGGTATTCTTTTGTGTGATCGGTCACCACAGAAAACTGGAACCACCTAAAATGCAACCATAATTGCAAAGGAAATGATGAAGAAGAGGAAGAATCACTTAACAAACTCACCTTGGATGAAGCACACATTGAGAAGGCCTATGTCACCTTCGATGACCCACCACTACCTCCAACAGCATCATGCCACCTCCTAAACCACACCATTGTGAAGCAAATGAACAGCTCCGGCTACGAAGAGTTTGATAAACAACTGAATGCCACTGAGGCGCATAAAATTGACAAGGATGCAGGATATAAACTAATCAAACAGTACCATAACAATCAGGACTTTCCGCATGTAAAAACATAGCAGTCAGGCAGGTATGGGTCAGTAGTGAAGTGAAGATCAAATACAGCAGTCAGCCCGCAAGTAGCTGAAAATAAATCAATCACAACGGCCTGACTCCAACGATGCTTAGGATGGGGATCAGGTAAAAATACAGACAACTGAGCATGACTCCGCATTTCTACTTGGAAAACATAAAGCGCAATTGAGGAATGATGACAAAGGTTGGAGTATTATAACAAATTCATGGGGTAAGCTCATAAGCACTGCCCTGGGGCACCAAGCATGCACGGCGGCGCAGGTCAGATTCATCGTGCAGAGCCAATGCCACCAAAGGTGAACTGTACAGCAGCAGGAGAAGGCAAAGAAGGTATACATGGGGACGGTGAGGTCGCCTGTGTCGACGCCCTGCTCCGGCTGGTGGAGAAGAAAGGGGTGGGTGGCATACACCCGGCTCGGCGTCCTCTCGTGCTCCTCCTGACCAGCGCCGACGAGGTGGGAGAGGCGGAGCGCAGCAGTGGCACTAGCTCTGCCTGTTGAGCGCGACGACGACCTGCGGTCCTCGGGCGCTGAGAGGAAGGAGGGGCGCATGCCGCTGCCGCATTCCGCCTCTCCTTTTGGGCGCCGATGAGGAAAACGCAACGCGGCGGCGGCACAAGCGGCGGCGGCCTGCGCTTCCTGTTGATCGCGGAGGAAGGGGAAGGAGAGGCCTCGGTGAGTGGAGGCGATGATGGGCGCGGGAGGTGGCGGCGGCCGGCGACGAGAGAAGCGAGAACATGCGGCGGCTAGGGTTTTTTACCGGTGGAATTTACCGCCGGCCGCTCGGCCGCACCCGCACACACGACAAAGGTGGCCAAATGGGCCGCCGGTCCTCCGCGCTGGCCGAGTGGCTCGCATCGCATGCCTGGCCCATGGTGATGTTAGAATCCAAAATGGGTTTTAGGATCTCAAAAGTACTCCTGAAAAGGATCATTCGGTTTTTTTTTTAATTTTTGTTGATGATGCTCTACTACTAAAAAGAAAAATTCTCAGAATTTCCATTTTTTGTGTTGCCTTATCCAGTTTGAACGTGTATGTGTGTTATCTATAATCACAATGGGCATGTAAATTATCAATGGAACATGGAACCACTCAAGAGAAAACACTATTTTTTTCTATCCAATAATAATGTGATAAAAGAAGTGCTAACTACCTTCCTTCACTTGTAGGGAGGAGTACCTGACCGCTGAGGACATGGAAGCACGCTTCGCTCATCGCGAACCCACTTTGCTTCACATCAAGCAACTACAACACTTTGCACACCTTGCCTTGGCGCATTACAATGCCAGAGGGACCGAGGTTTGCATTGCATCCACAACTTATCAATCCCCTATATGACTCTATTGCTTGATGCACTAACAATATCTTGCTAAAACAATTCTTAACAACCAGCACAAGTTCGGCATTGCTCAAGCCTTGACATCTAACTGCTTCTCTGAGGCGTGCGGGACGACGTATGCTCATATCAACTTCACCGCCACTCCCCGGAAGAGTGGTGACCCTACAAAGAGGTTGTTCTTTGCTGAGCTCATGCTCGTCCCAAAGCTCTAGCTGCAGGAAGATATCGAGCCTATGAGTGTGCTGCATGTCTCGACCATTGACGAAGTTCCCTGTTTTGGTCGTTTTCTGTACGTCTTACTATGCAACACACATCTTTACATGCAACACACATCTTTACAATGAAATGCATTTCTTGAACTACATAGTTAAATAGTTGTCTTTTCTTTTGTTATTGTTAGTTTTAACATTTTTTTACTAAAAAATGTTAAAGAAAAATAGCATGCACGGGTAAGATACGTCTTGATAATACAACACATTTTTTTTAATTCCACATTTTCCTTAATGAGCTGTCTTTTCCATAGTTTTCTATCGTCCGCAACTTCTTAAATGCAAAAATGCTAAAGATTAAAGAGAACACTCATCATTCAATCTTCACAGCCGAAGAAACAAATAAGGATGCAAAGCATATTTACATTTGGGACCCACCAAAGACTTGCATTGCATGGCTAGCTGCACGCTCTTATGGCTTCTAATCAATAAATTGGACACCAATAACTCTCGATTGAAATATACTAGTACACAGGTACGCGCAGAGCATATCCCCTCTAGTGTACGGTCCAAACATACAGTACATCTTTCCACTGGAGCACCGTGTAGAGGAATTGCTATGAGCCTATGACAAAAAATAAAATCAACAAATATCAAATTGGTGCAAGTCTAATATGTTTGTGTTGTGTAAGGAAGTGAATAAATGCTTGTGTTTTGGGGAGACTCGACAATTAGAGTAGTAGTCATTACAGCTATCGTGCACATAAGATCCTTGGTGGGACTGTGCTACATAGGCCCCACGTGCGCACACTATCTAATACCAGAACTTAGAAATCCATCGTGAAGTGTCTAGTGCCTTCTGCCAATGCCAACTGCATGCGCGGAAGGCAGGTGACGAATCCATGCATTTTCAGCCGTTTGATCCAGTCAGTCGTGGTCTGATGAGCAGTCCATGGCAGCTCCAGCTTCCAGATTAATTAGTGGCTTGGGTCACTCTAAAGGGGCTTCACTGGGAAAAAAGGGTAGGACAAAGTAGCTAATCAAGGTTCATATATTTGTGTATTGTATAGTGGTATAGATTAGCTGAAGTATCAGGGCGTATTTCTAGAACAATTTGTTTTCTAGAACTTTTTTTTTTTGGAATATCACTGTTCACATACCTCTATCCTATCACATGATAGCCAGAGATCGGTTAGACTCTACCTTTGCTATTGTCAGCTCACGCATGATAACTTGTAGAACCTGCATGACATCCTGAGGAGCCTTTGCCTCCATCCGAGCTGTAAACTGCTAGAGCCAGTGGAGATAACTTCTTGCAGCGAGCATAAACCACCTTGAAATTTACCTAGCGTCTAAAATATCATCATACAAACACTATCCAGTAGAATCAGAACAAAAATGCAAGATTTATCTCTATAAAAAACGTTACTATTGGGTAAAATGGTGGATAAGAGTTTCTAAAATTTGCAGATAAACATATCTCTAGTTTTATTCTAGCTAGATTGTTGGTGCGCCCCCTCCATGGGGTGGTTCAGCTCCTGAGCTCCTCTAGCACAGATTTGTGGAACTTTTTCCGGTCACTCAAACATGTGTTGAATAATAGACAACTGCAATACAGCCCTTTGAACAAAGAAATCCGGGTTGCGGTGAAAAGAGTGTTCTTTATTATAATATTGCAAGTAATTTCATTCTTGAGAGAAGTCGAGCAGGTCCTAAAATTATGGCATTCTATGTGAGAACTTATTTCTGATAGCTACTGTATGTAATTCTTTATTATTTTTGGAGATCACATCCACCTGTGGCATCACATTCATGGTGTCACCTTCTCTACACCGTCGTTTTCTTTAGATAAAAATGTCTACATGCAAATACAGAGTATCGTATGGTAAGAATGAATGCAATTGGATGCATGCCTGTACACTGAGACGGAGGGAGTACTATATATTGTGGCAGCATGCATATTTGTTTGTACTTGAGTTTAATCTTTATTGTTGTGTATTAATTTTGAAATATCATATGCCTGCAGGTGGATGCCATGAGATATATCGGAAGATCAACCACAGGATGAGGGACGACATGGATTACGAGCGCTGCCATGCATGTTGCAGCATTCTGAAGCATCCTAAAGGATATCTCTTCATCGGAGGGCATGATAGCACGAGGATACCCTACTACTCTGCAACCTAAAATCTGTTTTTTTTTTTTGACAAACATCTAAAATCTGAATTGGTACCAATTTGGAGGTTGAAATCACCATCATGTGTGTTGCGATGATAAATTATCGTCATGTGTGTTGTGAATTAGTACAACTTTGAAAATTGTCATGAGGTTAAAATTACTGTTATGTGATGGCGTAAATTATTGGCATGTGATGTCTGCATGTTTACAAGTTCAAATATTATTAATTTTTATACGGTGAAACGGAGGGTCGTATTGCAAAAGCATTAAATTAATAAACCAAACATACCTTTCAAATACTTCCATGTGTGCAAGGTGAGGGCCTACCACTTTTGGTACGGCCCAAATAATAATAGAAAAACAACAATAGGTTACTGGGGGGATGTTACAAAGCTAGCAATAAAAGTTCTAAGGGATTCCTTGTCCTATATAGGCTCATTCCGCAAAATAACAGCCGTTTTACAGGATCGGAACAAAAAATCGTCCCGACTAGGTCCTATAAAACCGCCCATCTTGTAATTCTTTTTAAGGGGAACTGTATATTTTGTCCCCCGTCCGCCATATTTCTAGGATTAGTCCCTCTTTTTACAGTTTCCTCTATCCCTCACGTGGCGACCGGAGGGTGGTCTTGTGGCTTCACCGCCTCTAGCTCACTGCGGCCTCACTGTTGCTCCTTCCTCGGCCGGCTGCGCGTCGCCATGGAGCAGCCAAAGCCCGTAACCGACCGCGCGGGAGCCCGTCCCCGACCGCGTGGGAGCCCTTCCCCGGCCACACAGGAGATCGTCCTGGCCGCACAGGAGCTCGTCCCGGCCGCGCTGGAGCGCAAGAGCTCGTCCCGGCCACGCAGGATCTCATACCGACCGTGCCACCACGTAGGAGCTCGTTCCCCGACCGCGCTGGAGCTCCTCCATGCAGCAAGCATTTGCACCCAATTGTAATTTACATTTGGTTCCGAGTGTATTTTGTGCTACTTTTCAGGCACCAAGTTGTAAATTTAACTACTGACAAGTGGTCTCCACATTTGACATGAAAGATTTTTGCAGGATCAGTTCTGCCGGAAGAAATTTCATACTGTAAAAATGTGAAAAAACCTTTTGCGGTACGAGATTTTAAGGGATCCGCTAGAGATGCTCTAAGAGAATTTTTTCGAGAGTAAGCAATTTGCGTACCTTAGTTTTACAGAAGGCTGAAAAAGTTACAAGAAATCTCGATGAGCCATGCGAGCATGGACACAAGAGAAAAACACCATACCCCAAAAAACCCAAGATTACTCTCTCAAAGATCTTAGAAGTGGCAGACTATTATGCGCAAATCTCCATACAAACAGATGATCCTTCAGCTGACATGCCATTCCCCAGATTTTCTTCTAGTTCACACCCTCCTAAATAGTGCTTGATGATGATGCATTCCCCGCATCCCTTCTTTTCACATAGACTTTATATATATGCATACCGCACTGAAAACATCCCCTTACTATCAAAATATCAGGCGTATAAACCATAAAAATCCTCTATGTGTATGGCCAAGATCACTCTCGCATCCTCCTCTACAAACATATCACGTACTAGTTGCTCATCCCATGTAGGTGTTCTGGATCAATTAACTCACATACCCTATTTAGCAAGCAATGACCTACTTGGGTGTTCGGCTACCTTATTCCATTTATATTGAACCAAGGGTCGGTCCATATCTTCACACTCGTGCCATCTCCAGTTCTGCATATATATAAGACCCTCCTTCAACAGACCAACACCCTTGGGGATACTCCTCCAAAGTATAGGATACGCTTGGGTTCGATTCTGCCTCAAGAAAACTCTTATTTAGAAAACACTTGGCTTTCAAGACCATAGCGCATAAGGACTCAGGTTCAGCCAACATTCTCCATGCCTGCCTGGTTAACATAACCAAATTAAGACCATATAACTCACGGAAACCTAGCTCTCCTTCCTTTGTCGATTTTCTCATGAGCTTCCAACTCAACCAAGGCATGGTGTTGGTTTTCTCCTGTTTTGCCCACCAAAAACGACGTATCATCTTCCCCATCTGTTCGCACAAAGTCTTCGTAGTATCAAAATATGACATAGCAAACGCGGCTATGGCCTGGGCACAAGCTTTAAGAAGTATGTCTTTTGCAGCTTTCGACATGAGTCTTTCCATCTAACCTTGTATCCTCTGCAACATGCGGCCCTTCAAATATTCAAAGATGTTTGTTATTTTTATTCCCACATACACCGGTAACCCCAAATACCTCTCCGATCTGGTTAGGTTCAAATTTATTAGCTCGGTCAAGACATGTGGTTTATGTGGCATGCGTGTGTTCTTGCTAAACATAATGGAGGACTTGTGGTAGTTCACAATCTGACCCGAGCACACCTTATATAGTTGTAGCACCATCTACTGATGTATGGCACTCTCTTGTGAAGCTTACATAAGTACCAATGAATCATCTGTAACAAAAAATGGTTGAGACTCGGAGCTCCATTGCAAATACAAATTCCTCTCAAACTCCCATCTTCATTACCTTTATGAAGAAAGGATAATAACCCATCGACAACAATCAAAAAAGGTACGGTGAAAGAGGGTCACCTAGCCTAAGCCCACATTGTGGTATCAGTCTTTCTTACATTCTCCATTCACCTTAAATGTATATGATAATGAAGAAATGCATAACATGATATGATTGGTCCAACTCTCCTCCAAGCCAAGCTTATACATCATATTTTCCAAGAATTCCTATTCCACCCTATCCTTTGCCCATATCCAACTTTAACGCAGCATAGCAATCCTTGCCACCCCTCTTATTCTGCATATAATGTGAACATTCATACGCAAGAAAAATATTATCTGTGATCAACTGGTGTACAAAAGCGCTCTGATTAGGGGAAATAATATCAAGTAGTATTTGTTTCAGCCTATTAGCAAGTACCTTTGAGATTAACTTTTGAATCACATTTCATAGACTGATTGGCCTCAGATACTTCATATTCTCCAGGTTCTACACCTTTGGTATTAGCACCACACATGTATAGTTCCAACCTTTAGGCATTGAACCCCCATTCAACACACCTAAAACTTCTAAGATCACCTTTTCTCCCACTAGATGCTAATATTTTTCTATAAAATACAGACGCATACTATCTGGCCTCGGGGCTTTGAGATCACGAATACTATGTAACACCTCAAACACTTCCTTCTGTAAACACCTCAGTTAATAAGGTGTTCATTTGCAGAGTATAAATCGGTAGATATTTCCCAAGAGCTCGTCCTCCTTGTACCTGCATGGGTAGTCAATAAATTTGAAAATATTTAGTCACCACCTCTTTCATCGCCCCCACCTCCTCCACCACACTCCCATCCTTCGTCCTCAACCTCCTGATTTTATTTCTCCTCTTTCTCCATGACGCCACAATATGGATTTTTTTTTGTTCCTATCTCCACATTTCATCCAATGTACATGCACCCTCTGCCTCCAATAAGTTTCATTCTGCTCCTCTAACCTTCCAAGCTTGAATCTCAATAGTCCCTCCTTTTTACCCGCTTCGGCCCTATATTACTACTTCTAGCCCTCTCCAATTCTTTTTTTTACCTTTCAAATTCTTCTCTCTCTAAATCTCCCAGAATATTCCTACTACAATCAACAAGCTCCCTCGCGACTCCTTCTGTCATTGTCGCCACCTTTATAGAATTGTAACTGGCCAACTCCCCTTCCCATTCCAGCGCAAAAAAAAAAAACTCCCCTTCCCATTTATTTCAGGCTATTTCCTTGAAACCCTCCTCTTCCAACCACCGAGCCTTAAACCTAGGTGCCAAGTTCCATTCAGAATTCCTCATCACCATTGCCACCCCTTGGGCACCAATGATTATTGGTCGGTGATCTGAATGGTGAGGATCACCGTTGATCACTCTGAAAGTTGGAAAGAATAGAGATCGAAGGAACTCGACAGGCAACAAATAAATCAAGTGTGTTTTCCTTCATTGATGATCTCACATATATAGGTACAAGGGACTTCTCCAAAGAGACGTCTGATCGCAAAAGGTGTGGGGGCGTGAGTTCGGCGGTTTAGTATTTATCCTTTAACATAGATTATTAGGACTTAAATAAACCCAAACATGATTGATACGAAAATCCATTGCTGCTCCACGCTGCAAATATGTGTGAATCGCCTAAAAGTTCAAGACGCAATCATGTACTATGGTCCAAACAACCTCTACCAGTTCCATCGGTACATGGAATCACTGTCCATCGTATGCCATGTGACTGTGGACCTGCACCGCTCTATACCCCTTGCCCCTAAAGCCCCCGGTACGCCACATACATACATCCAACGCTCGGTGTTACAATTTTTCCAACTAACCGTATATGCCATTACATAGACTATATCACAGATCCCTGCATATATATAGCTGGATGCCAGAGTCAAAACGTCCCTCCCCTTGTGTGCATATATTCTACTATATTGCAAGAACATCACCATGTGATGTCGTTTTTATGGTGTTGCAGAGACCTGCCCTCTGTAAATCATGTGTAGGACGGTTCTAAGTGATCACATTGATTTTTTTTATATCTTGTTTGGCTAAATAAAAATCAATAGGATACTATATATCATTGTTCACGTTCACCAGCAACAGACCTTGGTTATATCTCATCTCGGTTGTATTGTACGCCTTGACATACACTAGATCAATTGTATGAATATTAAGATACTGGTACTGCGCAAATCATGTCACATTCGACATGTGCCTTAATATTTGTTTCTAGAAAAAAAACAAAGATAGTTGTGTCGTGTTAGTTTAACCACATGGCATTCTTGAAGTGGATTGTAAAGTAAGAAATCGTATGCACTTCCATAACATGGATTCATACTTTATTTCTTGAAATAGAGTAAGTCAAACACGACATAAATGGTGAACATAACGTATGAATAATACAACCCACTGGGTAAAACAATCGAATGGCACGATGTATCAATCGCAGGACTATGATGCACTAGGCCAGCATACTACATCCTTGGGTAATTACAAACAGTCTCTAAAATCTCCAGTGTTGCACTAGCACTCTTTTTCTTGAGGTTGCCATAGTCTTGAGTTGCCATCACTTTACTAAGTATTGTTAGAGATCCCATAAATTTGAGGCATGCATGTTTGAGATTCTCACACTGATGTTGATCAGCTAGAACATATGTAGTTGCCACTGTTTGTACATCAAGAAACCTACAAAGACTAGCCTCACATATGAGCTTCAACTTTCCAATTGCGTAGCGATCGGCGGCCGCTAGTAAGTGGCGTCCAATCCCTCTTCTGTCCTCCTCGTCAAAATCATCGAAAGGAAGCACCAAACAGTCTGTGTAGGCAAAATGTAAGAGGGCCCTAAAAACATCAGGTAACATATCTTCCACGGTTATAGATGATCCATATTTCTCCATCACTAAGCCACAGAGTTGCGCCCTAAACACAGGGGACCTTGCGGCAAGCACTACCCTATGTGCAGGAAAAGTTTCACCCTGGACGCAGAAGGTCACGTCTGCCCCTTCTTTTGACTCTAATAGATTTGCGAAATCAGCTGATAGCTCCGATGGTCGCAGCTTGACATGGGGTGAAATTAGTAAGTCACAGAAAGTCACAGGTGGATCTTTCAGAACAACAACTGAACATTCGACCGAGAAGCGGTCAAATTCCACATATTCTGCTTCAAGTTCAGTTTTCTCCATGAACTTGTCCCACCCTGCCATCCTGCATTTGCCCTCTGCACTAGATAAGTTTACCACTCCGATCTGTTTCCACTCTGTGCATTGTCCTCCTGGGGAGATCAATCGGCAAGAAAATATTGCCCTCACTTCTGCATTTTCGCTCATAAGCTCACCCAGAATTGAAATGTGTTTTTGGCTTTCATCATTTGTTCCTTGTGGGTAGAATCTAAGTGACCAAACATACCCACCAACTTGGAAGGCACGAGTCCTTGCGAAGTTGCCCAGACCAATTTCCTTGATGAGACTATAGTTGCAAAGCACGAAGATGTGGTTACCGCGAACCAACGTTGGGCTGCAACTCGAGACTGTAGTTCCAAACTCCATGAGCAATTCAAGTGCCTGGAATTCCACACAAGATCACATTAGCATGCAAATGTGCTTCATTATTTTTCTATTACGAAAATACAGTGAAATCATATATTTTGTTTGTGTCAGCATATATATGTTCCAGGGAATTTCCATGAATAAATAAAATTATGTAAAGGTTTGCTGTAAGGTAGACTATTCCACGTAGATGACACACCTATTTCAACTAGAATTCTCGATCGCGAAATACCAAGTAATAATCCTACTAAGTTAATTATACAAATCAATCTGCTACTATATATAAAACATATGATTGTGGGAGAATACAACCAATAAATGAATAGGAAGGAAGTTGGATGTAAAACATAGGTGAAAAATGGAGGAAAAATACATGAATGGGAGAGAAACTAGTGTTTTGAACATATGAAAAGTAAAACACAATACTACTGTAGCAGGGACCACATTATTTATCATTGTAGAAGAACGTGCCAATACACTAGTCGGTCTAGACACTAGTTATACTCCAAACTCACCTACGCCTGGTTCATGGACCAGCCAAGGGCAAATAAGAGTTTTGGCTCGCGCTTTCACACAAAAAAGACCTCCATCCCAATGTTATGACTCCCATACAATCAGGGGAACAGACCAATCCCTCTCGTCCACTACGGTGTTCTTCTGGATTAACTATTACGTTCCCTTTGTAAAGAAATATAAAAACGTTTAGATCACTACGTACAAACCAAATGGCACCCAGGCGGATTGATTCTGGTGGAACGGCCATTCCTACGATGTTTCCTTTTGGCAAACTCGATGCATCTACCTACGTACTGTACTTCTACTACTTCTCATATCCCCCCTCCATATTAATTGTTTTAGATTTGTCTAGATACGGACGCATATATCACTACTGGAATCAGCTAATTTGCCGTCTGTCAGTTCTTTGCCGTCAGCTGGCGGACGGCAAAGAAGATCTTTGCCATCCGTTTCCAGAA
>CBMN010754407.1:446-11190 GCA_000582825.1 Hordeum pubiflorum
ACAACACACACAACTTGTTAGTATGAATTGTTTGGGTTAATTTTGGTCTTGGCACACAAATTTGATGAATGAACTGTTTGCCCGATATCACACACACCATGTTATGGTAACTCGTTTGTGTTCTAGCTGGATCAACGCAAACAGTTTGTCTGAGTGAACTGTATGTCATACTTCACACACATATGTATTTTGTGAACCGTTTGTGTTTTTTTACAGTTGAAACAGTAGGGGAGTTGCCTACTGCATGTGTATTAATAAGTATATAGGGTGAACAAGTTACAAGTTACATGTGACATGATAACAAGTATGACAGCCTTCCCAAGGAAGTGTAAATGCACCAGAAATGTCTACTCTATGGGGGTGGAGGTAATCTGGCTACAAAGGCAGTTATAAACTGTCTTTACTCTCAGAGGTCCTATGGGGTAAGTCGGAGAAATCTTTGGTGAATCTCCTCTGCCAGGATGCAATGGTTGGGGTGATCCTTCTAAAGTGATTATTATTTCGTTCTTTCCACAAGCTCCATGCAGCCACAACGAAGATGTCCATAAACATGGGGTATGTCTAGTCGGATCGTGCTTGGGTCAGTAAGGTTAAACGATGCATTGATGTATCCCATCTCACCCCAATGATCTGCCAGCAATCAATATTGAAGTTATACTTGAACAACAAGTGTTCAATCGTTTCTTCTGTAGTGCTATTACATAGAAAGCAGCCTAGGTTTTCACCAATGTTGTAGTGCCTTCTTATCAGCATATTTCTTGTGTTCAACTTGTCTGAGAGCAACTGCCAGCTGAAGACTTTGGTTTTTGGGATACTTTTGGATTTCCACAACCACCTGAATGCCTCATGTGTTCACACATTCCTGAAATAGAATTGGTAGTAGTCTCTGGCTTTGAATTCAGAAGAACCCCAGGTGTAGATCCACTTATCCTTGCGATCATTTAAAATGGTGACGTCTCTGGTCTCCTATTGCAGCAGGCGTACTTCACTGTGAGCCTGCACCAAGAGTGGTAAAAAGAATAGATCCTGAAGATCATTAGCAGTGAAGAGCCGGAGGACAAAAGCATCCTCGTGACAGGTATGAGAGAAGGCCCTAGGGAATACGTCCATAGCCAGTTCATCGATCCATAGGTCCTTCCAAAAGAGCATTGTTGAGCCAGATTTGATCTGCACCTTGGAGACACCTCTGAAGGAGGGGTTTAGAGTGAAAACATCGCACCACTAGAAGGAGACACACTGATCCACGGCGTGGGGTACAGAGTCTTGATAGTAGGTGTTCCAGAGCAGCGTGACCCAAGGCGTGTCGTGGTTATTGTAAAATTTGTGCAAGAACTGCAGGAGGAGAGCTTCATTTTGAATTTTCAGATTGATCGCTCCCAGTCCACCATGAGTCTTAGGTCTGCACACCATCCCGCGGGCTGCGAGTGAACTGCATTTAGTCCCATTGTCTGTTTTCTTATTCCACAGGAAGTGTCTTCTAATTTTATCTAGTTGTTCTAGTATCTTCGGGTTGATCTTGAGCGTGCACATAGCGTAGATTACTAGGGACGTGACAATGGAGTTCACCAGAGATAGTTTACCAGTGTAGGACATCATAGACATGGTTGCAGTAATTCTTCTTTCCGCAAGGCAAACCAGGGGCATAAAGTCTTGTGCAGTTGGTGTGTCAATCCCAAGGGGAAGGCCCAGATATGTGAAGGGCATATTGATCATCGTGCATCCAAAGGTGTCCACAATCACACTGCACCGCTCAGGGGGTGTTGATTGGGACAAGAGTCGATTTGTGAAAGTTGATCTTTAGTCTGATGGGAACTGCACAATCCGTGAGAATGCTTTTCATTGCAGTAGCTTGTTGTTCATCGGCAGGCATAACAATAATAGTATCATCCGCATATTGGATCACTGGGTAGTCATCGTTTCCTGGGGGAGGGATGGGATGGGATATCAGTCCACGGTGAGCAGCCTCTATGATTGCCGCTTGCAACAGATCAACGGCTAGTACGAAAATGAGTGGAGACAAGGGATCCCCTTGTCGTACACCATAGCGGCAATGGAATTGGTGCCCCGGGACCCCATTAAGTAGAACAGACGACTTTCTAGAGGAGAAGATGCTCCTCATCCAACTGAATCCATTTATCATTAAAACCCATGTGAATCATGATTTGAATCATTGCCTCATGTTCATTGGTGTCAAAGGCTTTAGCAATGTCTAGCTTAAGGAGTACAGGCGTGGCACTGATGGATGTATTCAAACGCCTAGGCTGCACAGTCTTGTATCGCAGCTTGGTAATTAGTTTCAGACAACAATTGAGTAGCGTTATTGGTCTGTAGTCATTGACAGTTTCAGGCGAAATTGTCTTTGGTACCCGAGTTATGTATCCATAGTTGAGGCCCTCAAGATTTAACGTTCCCTCATGAAATTGCAAGAAGAGTTTGTAGAACTCAAGTTTGATAATGTGCGGCAGGTTTTAAGGAAACCTCCATTGAAACCATCGAGTTCGGGAGCTCTATCTGTTGGCATGTCTTTAACGGCTGCATCAATTTCTTTCTCTCTGAACGGTTATGTCAATGTGTGAAGGTTATCTCTAGGTTGGATGAGAGCGGAGAGGTTAAAATGCATGTCGGGCTTGGATGAGTGACCCAATCTCTGTTTGAAAGCGGTGAACAGGATGGATTCTTTTCCAGCATGATCATCAACAATAGATCCATCCTCATTCTGCAAAGTTGTGATACAGTTCTTCCTATAACGATTTGTGGCAAGAGCTTGGAAGAACTTAGTGTTCTCATCCCCAAAGTGAATCCACCTTATGGTGCAGCGTTTTTTCCAGTACTGTTTCTGGTGATCTAGGAGTCCCAGCAGGTGTGCTTTGAGAATTCTTCTGTAATTGGCGTCGGGGATAGTTAGCTGTCTCTTCTCCTCAATAGTGTCTAATTCCAGGATGGCTTTGTTTGCCTTTTGTATTGCAATGGATAGCCGGGAGATTGCTTTGCTCCAGCGTGACAAGACTTGTCTGACCATCTTTAGTTTCTGATAGAGAATTGAGGCAGGATTGGTGTTTTCCCCATGTTTGATTGGTTTGTTTGAGGCAGCCGAGACTACATCCATAAAGCCGGGGTGAGCTAGCCAGTTGTTTTCAAAACGGAATAGTTTGCTTCTTGGGATATTTGTTTCAATAATGATTGTGCAGGGAACATGATCAGAGACAGGACGACCAAGGGTTTTGACCATTGTGTTTGGGAAGGAGGAAGTCCAATTTAGCGAAGTGAAAAACCAGTCAAGCTGTTCGAGGAGTGGTTGTGTTTGCATATTACACCAAGTGTATTTATGACCCTTTATAGGTATCTCAACGAGGTGTTGTTCTCTGATAAAGTCGTTGAAGGTGAACATGTCTTGCATATTACCTCCATGTTTGTTGCGGTTGTCTGGTGTACGTATATAATTAAAGTCACCTAATAATAACCAGTCATGTTGAGCAGGAATATCCAGATAAAAAGCCAACTGGTGAAGCGGTCTTTGTTCTCGCCATAGCATGATCCATATACATTGATCAAAGTCCATGTATGAGCAGAAATTTTAGACATGAAAGTGGTACCTAATGCAAAAGGTTCAGAAATGAGAACCGTGCCATTAAAGGCTGGGCTATTCCAAATTGTTAGAAGTCCCCCGGAAGCACCTTCAGATGGCACGTAAGTAAATTGGTCAAAACGTCTAGGGCAGAGCTTTTCAAGAGAGACGAGATCGAATTCAAGCATTTTAGTTTCTCGAAGGCAAATAATCGAGCAACCAATAGAGTTGATAGCATTCGATAAAGCAAGATGTTTATCAGGGGAATTAAGACCACGCATGTTCCAACATAGTATGTTCAAATTACGCAGGAGATTAAGCTGAAGAAGAAGAAATATCTGCCCCAACACGCAGAGCTTCAGTAGAGGGCTCCTCTTCAAGAATGGCACATAGTTGAACGCCTTCAAATTGCATGTCAGGTACTGGGGTGGGTGGTGGCAATTCTTAATTAGCAGGGGCTTCATTTTGGGTAGCAAAAGAGCTAGAACGAGGAGCTGATGGAGTGATTCTCGGCTTCACTTGACCTTGGAGGGCAGCTGTCAGAAAGTTGAGGCACACAAAACCCATCATACCTATTATTCCTTGTGTCGCGTCTGAGGTTGGTGGTGTCAATAGGTGCTCTTGGACGATGTCTCGTAGATGCGTGGACCGGGCGTTCCACCAACCTAACATATGCAGTTTCATGCAGTGAAGAATCAGAAGATGTTCCATTGGAAATTTTCATGTTGTGAGAAGCTTCATGGTTGTCAGAAACAACAGGAGTTTCTTGGGTGACAGGAGTTGCAGGAAGCAGACTGTTAGGTGGAGAATTGTCCAGGTTTATTTCTTCAATCACCACTGAGGTAGTAGGGGTAGTAATCTGACCAGTGTGTGGTTCGGCTGAGTGAAGTGTAGTTCCCCTTCTGGAACAGAGATCTCAACAGCAGTGAGTACAACAGCGAGTCTAGGACCAAAACCATTGTTCCAGGGGCTAAGAGTCGCCAGCCATGGCCTTAAAGCATGTCACAACACATTATTAAGCTGTTGTCTTGGGATGGGATAAGCAATCAGTAAAGCAAGTACAACCTCTCCATGAGCAGATAACCCAAATTGCAAGCCCTGGTTATGTTGTCCCACAGTGATAATTAGGGTGTCTAGAGGTTCCTGAACTTGTGTTGCTGCACTGTCAGTAGTGCCAAAATTATCAGGTTCATCAGGATCCCGCAGAGATGCAGACAGAGCTATTTGAGCAGAGTTCGTATCTCCATCTGAGACAGTAATGGAATCGTTCTAGGCTTGAGTAGGACTGTCAGAAATATTGTCCTTTAGAGGAATCCCATGTTGAACAGTCAGACCCTATGCTGCTAGCCAAGCTTGGAAGTTCATCAGATGTGGTGGCATAGGAGGTGCAGGATGGGCACGCCAAACTCCCTAGCCACGCACGACAACATCGTCAACTTGTATCTCATCTTCATCCACATCATTGTGTGCAGCAGGAGGATCGGGTGCGTCATTCTGGACTAACCAGT
Source organism: Hordeum pubiflorum (assembly GCA_000582825.1). Taxonomy (NCBI): domain Eukaryota; kingdom Viridiplantae; phylum Streptophyta; class Magnoliopsida; order Poales; family Poaceae; genus Hordeum; species Hordeum pubiflorum. The sequence goes on from CBMN010754407.1 coordinate 5,520, forward strand.
TGTGAACTTGTTGTTGATAAAGCTGCTCTGCTGTAATATCAGGGCCGAACTGTGGGTGAGGATTCCCATTTGGAGGTGTGGCTTCTTCCCCTGTAGGAGGAACTTTAGGGAGCAGGGCATTCAATTGGTTGTTACGCAGGATGGTATTCTGCATGGTCCAGCAGTCCCTAGGTCCACCAAGTTGGCGCACAACAAAACTCTTGGGAAAAAGACGCAAGTGTATGACTCGAGCACGGAGCAAAACAAAAAGTGTGTATTGCCTAGGATTGTGCCAAGAGACAAGAGAGCCAAATCCTCCCAAAGACTTTTTAATGTAGTAATCAGTTTGGTAATCATAAGGAAAGCCGAAATACATCAACCAAATTTCTGGCCCAAAAGTGGTAGCATGTCTATTCTGTGTTTCTTTGTGTGGGACGAAAGTAATCAACAGATCCTCCTCTTTTAATTCAAATGGCGTGGCAACAACAGTATCTCTAATGAAGGAGTTGACAAAGCCAAAGATCCCAATACCAGATGGGTGGTCACTTACTTCAGTGGTAAAGAGGTGAGATTCATGCAACATTCCTTCGACAGCATCCCGGATGGCTGCTCGACGATGAAGGGGGGCATATTGACTTGCCTCTGCCACCACAAGGAAGTCGTGGTTAAGAGGAGGGAGCGGATTGACCAACATGCCACTGCGCACCACCCAATCTACTGGTCCAGGCTCAATCTCGAAGCTTGGCAGGATGAATGGGACAGGGTTAAGCGGGTCGTTTGCCATGGGTGGAGCAGGCACGGGAGGAAGCAATGGGGGCGAAGTAGGCGATGGCGTTGTAGCAGAGAAATGTATGATAGCAAGGGGAAGAGATGCCTTGGGAATTAGAGGAGAAGCCAGAGCATGAGGGGTAGAGTTGGAAATCTGGCTCTGTTTAGGTACCCACTGCCATCTATCCTCTCTGCGTTTCTTGAAACAGCATCGCACCACGTGTCCATAAAACCCATACGCGCGTGCATCTGACAGTTGCATGCCTATCCGGATTGCTACGTATAGAGATGGTAGCAACAAAGGATCTTGTTACGTTGATATCATGCCCTGTGGGAGTGGATTTGACTGCATAAGTAGGCATCTGAATAATATGCAAAGGGCAGGGAATTGCTTTGTGATCAGGCCCGGAGCAATTAATGAAGATAATCCTAGCTTGGCAAGAATCTTTCGCGTGTCCCCATTGTAGGCATTTACCATATAAGACAGCCCAGTTAGAGGCTATTTCAAGAATATCCATATCAGAGTAATGGGCTTGAGCTAAATCCGCCTTATGTTTGGCCCTGAGAAAAGGTGGCCAATCCACATGCGGGGGAGCATATTTGTTTACCGACTTGAGGAAGGATTGTGGAGGAGATAAATAGTGGGTATTAAGACGGCATTTAACTGACTCGAGCATAATATACCGAGCCGTGGAATTCTCCTCAATTGCCTCGTGGATTGAAAACTTCTTTAAGGACACATGATATTGATTGGAAGCCATGAAAACCGGTCTATCTCCACTTAATGAGTGAGAAAAATTGTCGGCATTTGAAATTTGAACACAGTTATTCGCACACTATTCATGAGAGGGAATATTGTACATCTGATTTAACATCGAAGAGGACGCTTCAGCAGCGTTTTGGTTAGACAAAGCCATTGTGTCAACCTTTTTGATTCTAGCTTTGGTAAAGACCTCAGTAGATGCATGATGTAAGGGAGAACCCTTCTTTAGGAAATCCAGTGTAGATGAAATAGCCATAGTCCGCCGATCAACCAATTCTGTCAAAACTTCATCCTCATGCCAATTGGAATCTAGAACAGTAACTTTAGCAAAACGGCCTTTAAAAAGATGGAAGTGGCAAATAAAGTCCGGCCAAATACTATCCTTGAGCACATAAATGAAATGGTCAACCTTGTTACTGGTGATAGAAAAGCGAAAAGAACGAGGAGTAATCTGTAGGACCTTATCTTGTCTATTCACAAATAGTTCATAAGCACCAATTGTATACCCTGCATCACACACGCTAGTCTCATCTCAAATGTGCCTGATGGACCTGTCATTGCACACCGTTTTATTTATTGGCGATGGAGCTATAACTATACTGTTTGCGATGGCTCGATCACCCACAGTTTAGTCGAAAGGTCTCTGATCTATGTGTCATCTTTGGACCATCCTGTAGTAGTGACAATCCAGTAGCAGACCACCTATCACACATGGAAAGAATACCATATGATCCAGTGCCTATAAATGAATCCTTTTCAGATGAGAGTTTGGCTATAATTAAAAAGATAGAACCTTGGTTTGCAAATTATGCTAACTTTCTTCTAGGAAAGTTCATGCCGCTCAATATGAATTATCATCAAAGGAAAAAATTCTTCAGTGATTTGAAGTATTATTTCTAGGATGACCCGTTCCTCTATCGGCATGGACCTAATGACGTGATAAGGCATTGTGTCCTAGAAAATGAGATGAATGCTACACTTGAAGGGTGCCATAGTAGCCCTTATGCACGCAATGATGCTGGAGATAGGACCTCCGCCAAGGTGCTTCAATCAGGATTTTATTGGCCTACACTCTTCCAAGATGTTGACATGCTTGTTAAAAATTGTGACACATATCAACGCACATGTAACATTGGAAGGGGATAAGAAATGCCAATGAACTATATTCTAGTATGTGAACCTTTTTTATGTTTGGGGATTGGATTACTTAGGGCCTTTCCCTGTTTCACATGGGTACACTCATATTCTTGTGTCTGTAGATTATGTTACAAAATGGGTTGAGGCCCTTCCAACCAAGCACGCAAATGCGAATACTTCGTTGAAGATGATAAAGGACATCATAATGCCCAGGTTTGCAGTTCCTAAAAGTCTTATCACTCATGGTGGATCTCATTTTATATAGGGAATATTCAGAAGAGTACTTCGTAAGTATGGAGTAACACCCCAAGTGGCTTCACCATATCATCCACAAACCAGCGGGTAGGTGGAACTCTCTAACAGAGAAAGAAACACAATACTGCAGAAGTCCAAGAAAGATTGGGCAGCAAAGCTAAATGAAATGATCTGGGCCTACCGCACCACCTACAAGTATCCCCTGGGGATGTCACCAAACATAATGGTGTACGGTAAGGCTTGTCATCTACCTTTAGAATTGAAGGATAAGGCTTTTTGGGCAATCAAAATATCAATCTTAACCTTAAAGAGGCTGGATAGAAGAGGTTATTGGATATGCATGCTGTAGGTGAACTTTGCAACAATGCTTATGAGAGTGCTAGGTTGTTTAAAGAAAAGGTTAAAATGTGGCATGATCGTAAGATACTAAAACAAACCTTCATTGCAGGGGACAAGGTCCTCCTATTTAACTCTCGTCTCAAGTTATTTCCAGGGAAGCTCATGTCTCTCTGGGAAGGGCCTTATGAGATAGAAGAGGTGTACAATTCTAGAGTTGTTCACCTCAAAGGAGGGAAGCATGGCACCTGGACCGTGAATGGACAATGCTTAAAGATATATCTTGGTGATGAACAAAAGGAAGAGCGGATATAGAAGAGGTATGTTTCCTCATGATTGAGCAAGTCGAAGCCCTTCGTAGGGAACAACCAGTGTAAAACAACACTTCTGTAAGGTAGATGTAAATGAATAGATAGAAATTATTTTATTAGACTTGTTAAATCTCACGTCTTAGAAGTTGTAATTTTCGTCTCTAGTTGGAGGCTTTGGCACTAATCTTTCAGGAGTAAAATTTTTCTAAGGAAGAAACTGGCACATCGGCCAACAAAAGCAAAGACAGAGTTCCAAACGACCGTGAGAGCCCATTCGGGCGGTCGCATGGGATGTGGACGGAGGAGACGTGGGAGACCGAGGCAAAGACGACGTTCCAAATGGACGCGAACGCTCATTTGAGCGATCGTTTGGGAAGCCCTCGGCGAGCGTCGCGGGAACATAGTCCAACACGGTGTTCCCGACGACGGGGCACACTCATTTGAGACATTCTCCACGGCTTATTATTACGAAAAAAGAGAAGAGAGAAAGATCCAGCAGCAGGTCAAGCGACCGGCCATATGAGTGCGAGCGCTCGTAAGGAAGGCCGTCATTGATCCGGCTGGCGAGATTCTTTTCCGATTTCGTTTTGATTTCTTTCTAACTAAATTTTTATCTCATATCTGATGATTATCTACAGTTTTAGCCTTTATAAGAAGGCGGAAGGGACGCCCATAAAACTAAAACCATTTAATCTCTCGTTTTCTTTGTTTCCCATCTCCTCCAAAAAGCGTATAGTTGCAGGAAACAAGCACGATCGCCGCCATGAGCAACAAGATCTCATCTACCTGTGCTCGCATCATCACCTTCCCCAACTTGGATGATGTTGTGCCCTTAGGATGGTAAGACCTGAGGAAGCTTAACATCAAGGAAGAACCTCGTGAGGAGAAGAAGGACAAGGAGGAGAAGGTCGAGGTGGTGGAGATCGGGGAGGAGGAATAAGCAAAAGAGGGAGATGATGACACTATTCCAAATGGGTACCCGCCTAATCCCTACCAATTCAATATCCGTGAATCTATTCTCTTATTTCCTTTGGGTCCTTCTCAATCTGAGTGGGCAAAGGAACCACCAACCCCAGAGGAGATGAAGGAAAAGATTTGGGAGTTGGAGAAAGTTTCCAAGGCTTGTGTTAATGTGATTGGAGATGGGATTGATTCTTACTAGTGGATGAGCAAGGATTTGGAAGCAATAATAGATGGTATTTTCATAAGATCGGGCTTATGATTCATACTCCTAACAGCAACACTGCACAACTTGAGTTTTTGACCCAGGTTGTAGATGATCAGCAAGCTGTGATCGAGGAACTGAAGAACAAGCTTAAGAGCATCTGTGCTGCCTTCTAGGGATTCCAGGAGTGAGCATGAAATGCTTAGTGCCTCGATCTTCCCGGCTTGATTATAAGCTTAGGGGAGATTTACATGCACTTTGTATCTTTACCCTTTCTTCATTTACTTTTTCGAAGATTCAAGGATAAGATTTATTTTCAATAAGGTTGGACTATCAATTTTTCCTCTTGAATAAGGGATGATCCCTCCCAATGAGTTTAGGAATATCTTGATGTGTGAGATCATTGCTTTCTTATGAAAAATGTGCTTGATTGTTGATGTGATCAAAATAGTAGTGCATGTTTACTTACATAAGGATTATAACTACCCCACCTCTAGTTGTGTAGATTTTTGAAGGGAGACAAAACAACTATATACGCTAGCTCATTGAAGGGTTCAACTTACCTAAGGACAAGCAAACAAATTAATTCGCTGCTAAAAATCCCTTGGGAAATGAAGTCTCTCTAAGAAATAAGGCTGGTTTAGACTTAAAGTTTTCATTGAACCTTTAGTACGATTCAATGAAGAGAGACTGAACTCCTTTGTGATAAAATCTTTTATGAGCAAAATGAGGAAGAAAAGAAAAATGCTTGCTCGGTTGAAAAAACAATGAAATAGGATATGAAGTTGTTACTTGTCCTCAATAAAATTAAATGATGAGATGTGGATGCCTGCATGATCATTATCAAAGTAAGTATGGGTTATTGTTTGCCATGTATACTCATCAACAAACGCTCATCTTGGGAAGTAATGGACTCATATGTTTTGATATCTATATCTTATAAACACAAGGGTGACC
>CBMN010754413.1:73-11479 GCA_000582825.1 Hordeum pubiflorum
AAACCCAACACAGATCACAAGTATTAGTAGGTCGGGTCATCATGCGCCGGCTGCGGGTCCGGTGTTTCATCAGGTTACAGGTGGTGGGAAGGTTGGCCATTGGAATCACCCTAGGCCCTTTTTTGCATCTTGGTAGACGACTGGCCGACACCAGACACAGGGGTGGCATTAAGGTCGATGGCCACGGGCGGGTGGTCGGCGCGACCACACTCACTTTCGACGAGTTGTCCCCTTGCATGGTGGAGAGGCGGGTCACTGCCGGGTCGTGTGGGCGTTGGAGCCCCGGCGTCTGCGACGTTGTGGATGTGCACACCGACTCCGCCCGTGAAGGGCCAACAACCAATGAGCTCGTGCTCGCTGCGGCCATGGTGGCGACGGTAAGAATGGCCATCGTTCTCCTCATCATGGGGCGACTGAACCCTAGCATGACGAGGACTTTCTACGTGGCCTTGGCGATCATGGTCTCGTTCACCTCAAAGGCGGCCTTCTGTTGTGCGGCCGCGGCTTGGACGACGGGCATTGGTGGCGGCTTTTCTCGCTGCATCTTTGGCCCTCCGACCAACCCTCTTCTCTGACTCTCGGCCCCTCTGCTCTGGCGTGAGCTCCTTCTTGGGTTTCTTCTTTCTTTGCGGGGCGGGCGGGCACGCCATCAACAATGGCGACCAGAAAGGCAGCGACCGGGTTTGGCGCGTTGGCCATGACGGGCAGGAGGGTTTTGGGGTAGAAAGGGGAATGGAATGGATATGCCACCGACGTGCGAGTCAAGGGAGGACAAAGGCGGACAGCACGTCCGCGCCCTGTCGGCGCTGACGCAAACTTCGTTTAAATTTGGATTGAAAATGGATCACGACGACAAAAAAAAGGACGATCGTCTGTTTGGCAATTTGTGTACGTTTCAACTCAATACGCACCAAATCCGCATGCGTTCGAGTTGGCCGTACCAGCCACACAGCACAGCACATTAGCAGAGTGCCCCACGCGCACTCTTCAAGTCCGCAAACGACGAGGAAAGCGAGTCGCGACACCCAGTCCAATCCAAGTCCAAGGTGTGCGAAATTTTGGCAAGCTGCCAAAAACTCCTCTTGCCGGCGCCCGTCCGGCCGCCCCCACAAGCCACGAAATTCTCGCCCGTTTGGCCACACAGCCAGCGGCCGGCGACGCACCCGAAGCAGAGCGCGCAGGCTACCCCAAAACCACTGGATAATCAATCCCTTGCGCCGGCCGAGCGCGAGAGAAGCAGCGGCGGCGATGGAGCCGGAGGGGGTGCGGCACCGGATGGTGGAGGTGGCGAAGGGGGTGCGGCTGCACGTGGCGGAGGCGGGGCCCGAGGACGGCCCCGCGGTGCTGCTCGTGCACGGCTTCCCGGACCTCTGGTACGGCTGGCGCCACCAGATGGCCGCCCTGGCGGCCCGGGGCTTCCGCGCCGTCGCGCCCGACATGCGCGGCTACGGCGACTCCGATGCCCCGCCCTCCGCGGCCTCCTACACCACCTTCCACCTCGTCGGCGACCTCGTCGCCCTCATCGCCGACCTCGCTCAGCCCCAGGTTCTGGCATCGAACCCGTTCGCCCTTCCGAGATCCCTCGCGCCGTCGATGCTCCTTGCTAAGATTGCTGCTCAATCCTCGGGCTCGCGTGGCAGGTGTTCGTGGTTGGGCACGACTGGGGCGCAAACGTGGCATGGCAGCTCTGCCTGCTCCGGCCGGACCTTGTGCGGGCGCTCGTTAACCTCAGCGTGGCGTACCACCCGCGCCGTTCCGAGGGGAGTCCGCTCCAGGCCATCAGGGCCTTGTGCGGGGAAGACCACTACATGTGCCGTTTCCAGGTGAAGCCCTTCATCTCCTTTCTGTTCTGGTTGTGGCAGACAGAATCAATGTCATTATGAGTTGCGTTCCTCTGTTCTGATGACTTTATTGGATACGGGTCTGTTTACTAGTCGTGGCAAAACAATTGAACCGGTTCATAGTTGTTCACATAATTTCGTATGCTAGACGATTGTCTTCATGGTGGGCTTCTCGTGATGCTTAGGGCTGCTGCACGGACCAAACTAGATTATTTGGAAGCAGCTAACTGATACTGTCAGTCATGGACTTCTTAACTTCGGATAGATAACAATGGAGAAATAGCTAATAAACAAGAAAAATCGGTAGATTCCATTGGAGGTTGAGTATGTTTTTCGGTAAGGGAATTGAGTTATTGGTTCAATTGAAATTGGACACTTTGTATTGTCTTTTTTGAAGCTGGAAACTTAACGTTATCGCATTCCTGAGATACAAAGTAGGTAAAAGCATTGTTTCTTGAAGCATGCCATGTTTACTTGTTGAAGCTTTATTTGCTGTACAATTGCACCTATGTCCTTATCGGGTTAAGAATGAATACCGTAAGTACTATAAATCTTCAGTAAGAAACTTTAGTTCTTATTGACATTGTGCTTTTGTTGAAACCAAGAATTTACAATATCGCATTTTCAAGATATGGAGTGTGCAAGGGTCTAAGTAAAAGCATTTTCTTGAAAGACACCATGCTTTGCAATTTTGCATTGAAGCTTTATTTGCCCTACAACAACACAGATCTTTATCTTTACTCTTACAAAGATTGCACTCGGTGATGGCGGTCTGGTCACTTTCAGGCCACATCACATGTTTCACATGACAAATGCCTGATATGTGAGCAGATGTAGATGATTTGGTCTTGCTTTAATCCATTTTGATCTATAGCAACACAAGGAATTGTGTGTGTATCGTCAAGTATAAGGGAAAACATTTCAGTACAAGGCAGCAAAAATTTCAGGGAACACGCAACATCACTTTTGCAGAGCTGTAAAAGTTAACAACATGGAGTATTACAGTGATTGCAGTTAGCCTTGAAAACATTTAACCGACTCCTGTCTTAGAATATGATTGTCTATCTTGTCATCGCCTGGTTTTCTTTTCCGAGTATGGTACTTCAACAATTCCTACCTGCAGACTCAGGTTGAAAAGTATCTCCTGATGCAGTATTAGATATTAATGTTTAATTGCTTATTCTTAATTATAGTTTTCCTCTGCACCAACATCGCTTCAGATTTGGTTTGTCAGAAACAGTTGTTCATGTACATTACTGAATAATGCATGCAGGAGCCTGGAGTCGCTGAAGCTGAATTTGCTCTATACGACATGAGTCATAAGTTTAAGACGGTCTTTGGAATGCGCAAACCAGCTCCTCCTATTCTATCCAAGGACAAGACTTTCTTTGACTCACTTGATTCGGATGGTACTTGCCCTCCATGGTTGTCTGAAGAAGATATTTCCTACTACGCAGACAAATTTGAGAAGACAGGGTTTACAGGGGGGCTTAACTACTACAGATGCATGGACTTGTATGTCACCTACGGCCCATTCTCACTGTTTTGGTTTTACAAGCTACTGCTTTATTTACTGTTATTACCAGGAAAGTTACTTCATTTCAATTGGATACTGATAATATACTCTGTACTGCGTAACTTTATGCTTTCGAGTTATCAGATGAGGGGAATTGCATCCTAAATGTAGTTGTCCTAATCTATAGAGACTAGGAACCTAGTGGCAAAATGTACCGAAACATGCTCTTTCTTAGCAATTTTGAATTGATATATACGTATGTCTGAACTACATATCCGATTGCGCCAACTTCAGTTCGAAAGTTTATGGGTGAAGGCATTTTAGTAGAGTTAACGCAGGCATTAGATCTGGCTCAACTTACTTTTGTGTTGATGCAGGAATTGGGAGCTTTCTGCGCCATGGACCAGAGCTCCAATAAAAGTAGCGACAAAATTTATCGTTGGGGACCTGGACGTGACATACAACGTACCGGGGGTGAAAGACTACATTCACAAGGGTGGCTTGAAAGCGAGCGTGCCGAATCTGGAGGATGTGGTTGTCATGGAGGGAGTGAGTCACTTCTGCAACCAGGAGAAGCCTAATGAGGTTTCAGGTCACATCTGCGAGTTCTTCAGCAAGTTCTGATTATTATATAAAGAGAGTCTCGGCGAACCTACTTGTTTTGGTGGTGTTTATGCAGTTATAAGTTGTTGATTACACATGCCATGATAATACTGAATTTTCCTAAATAAAATCATGGTCTGATTGTCACAGAAGAATTTTGTGAACTCTCAGGTCGTCCTGTTTCTGCGCAGAGGATCAAAGTGTAACCTGTGGGCAGCAGTGAAATCTTAGTAGCTGAAACCGGCAGAAAACACCACTAGATTACCATTTCTTCTTTATCCGGGTCTGTCTCTTGAACGTCTTTTTTCTTTTACTTAGGTTCATACTGAGGTAGTGGTATTTCTCAAAAAATAAATAATCTTATATTCCTCAAAGAAAAATAAATAATCTTATATTCCTCAAAGAAAAATACCGAGGTAGTGGACAAACAGATGGAACAATATGGGCGTGGGCAAATTTCCTGTTATTGTGGGCCAAATAGAATTGCTTGACTTGTTCAACTAAGTTCAGCTTCAAACTTGCAAAAATAACGTAAGCGCTTCCATTGAAGGGTTGTGTTTTACATTTAGGCTAGTTGAAGCAGTTTGTGCATGTAAGATGTTCTGAAACAGCTCTAGCTCTGGGGCAGCTGAGTTTTGAGTTTCTAAGAGGGAAATTTGTTTCTCGCGTAAGTAGGTGTAATCATCGAATAGGTGACGAACATGCTGAACTGCAAGTGACTTCACATCGTACAACAGCGCCTTGATTCAAAAAAAAAAAAAAAGCGCCTTGATTGACACGATCAACAAACTGGGAACTAGATTGTGGATGTCTTGGCGTTGTTCACTGGTTTTCTTTATTTTTTCCTTTTAAAGTTTTTTCTTTTTTAGAAATTCAAATAATCATGTTTTCAAAATATTTACCTATTTTCTTACAAAACCGCATTTCCCAAAATATTTAAAATTCATAAAATGTTTGGATCTTCAAAAAAGATGCATTTTAAAATTTCTTCCCAATTCCAAATATGTTCAGAATTTCAAGGAAAAAAATTAGGTTTTGCAATAAATGTCAGTGTATTCAATAAAAAGTTCAGGTTTTCCAATAAATGTCAGTGTATTCAATAAAAAGTTCAGGTTTTGCAATAAATGTCAGTGTATTCAATAAAAATTTCGCAATTACAAAAATTGTTCACAATTTCCATAAAAGATGTTAGTTTTTTTTTTGAGGAACCGAGTATTATTTTAGTACAACCAAGAAAATCTCATGCTACAGCAGTGACTACAGTAAAGCCAGGTATGGGCTGATCCCTGCGTACTTCAACTATGCAGCCCATTACCTCTCCGACTTTTCTTTGTCCGCGCATTCCGCTTCCCCTCTAGTAGCTTCCGCCAGAAGGCCCGGCCTCCCGTACAATGATGAAGCAGCACGGCAGCAGGCGGCTTTGAAAAGGGCTCAGTGGAGAAAGGAATCGCTGAGCTCCTCCATCCAACTGCTTCCCCCACAAGCCAAGCCAAGCCACACTGCCTCCCAGCTCCAGCCTCCCCTCCCACCGCAACCCAGGTGTGTTGTGGCCCGCCACCGCCAGAGATTCGCAGCCATGTCCGACGAGCTCAAGCGCGGGATCGCGGGCGCCGCCGCCGTCGCCGCCTCCCACCCGGCGCCCTACGCCGAGACGCGGGCCCCGGCCGACGCCGACCGCAGGCTCGCCGCCTCCGCCACCGCCGCGCTGGGATCCCCGCCGCCGGCCGCCGCGTCGCCCACGGCGCACAAGATCACGCTCAAGAGCGCCGACATGAAGGAGGAGATGCAGAAGGAGGCGTTCGACATCTCCCGCGTCGTAATCCCCTTTTCCCCCCTTGCACATTGGATTCTCGATTTGGTCCCGCCGCGCTGGCCCAGCGTGGCTGACGGGGCTGTTTGGTGTGGGGAATTTATTTATTTGTTTGTTTGTTTTGCGTACTAGGCGTTCGAGAAGCACACCATGGAGAAGGACATCGCGGAGTACATCAAGAAGGAGTTCGACAAGAACCACGGCCCCACCTGGCACTGCATCGTCGGCCGCAACTTCGGTAATCCCCTCCCTTGCCCCCGTTCCTTTTCGAAGTAGCTTTGTACGTAGGGTGGATGTACTTTGGGGTGATTTGGCTAGCTTGAGTGTGTCCATTTTCTTCTCTTCCGAGGATGGTTCCAGGTGACTGTTGGGACAATCCCGCTGGCGACACACGCCGAGCAGCCTCCGGCGACACAAACGGCGGACAAAGGTAGAAGACGATGAACAAAACACACTTCCGGCGACGAACGCCCTGTATGTTGGCATCTATTCATCTCAACTCCCTCGAACACACATACATGGAGGTACACACGCACACACGCAGCACAACCCCAGAAGAACTCTCACGTCGACCGGGCGCATACCACGGTCCCGACGGAGACTACATCTTCCTTAGGTTCCTCCCCCTCGGCTCGGCACATACCGTCACCATGACGCGTCAACAGACCGGCGCCGACGGCAACACACCAGAGCACTTTACATCAATACATAGGAAGGGGCTTTTATACCCGTGCACACACACGTCCCGGCCACCATACTCCACTAGACCCAGCCAGGCCACTACCGGCGAGTAACCCACGTCCGCATGGCCTGCTAACAACCATGCCCACTAACCGCACGCACTAACCGCGTGCACTGGCTACTCCTACATGCATGTACGGGCTGACCAAGCTAACACACGCCTGACTTGATCTGTTCCTAGACTCACGCCATGCACCAGATTAGTTGATCCACTAATCAACTAACTACACACATCAAGATTAGTACTAACAGTGACCATAAACTTTTTGTTGATGAATATATCTCCTAGGGGAGCAGTGACTGAGGTATTATTCTGTGGATGTCAGATGGAGCAATATGATGTTGTGTTAACTACATAAGTGACCCTTTAGATTATGCATTTCAGAAGTGCTTAAAAGGTCAAATAATAATAGAAGGGCCGTAAGGATAAATAGTCTGCTGTCTTTAGGTTAACGCAAAAGCAAGTTAGCACTTAGGAAATAGGATGTGCTACTGTAGTGTGATTCCTTGCTCACAGGGCTCATTGTCTGGATGTTAATTTTTCTACCGCTGCAAGTATTTCTCCAAGCTTGATTCAGGCAGCTTGTCTACAGATTAGGTTCTGGCTGGTATCAACCAGATCCAACTTTCAGTAGCTATAATTCAGTTTGTTGTATTTGAGTTGACAGATCTGGAATTTATGTTTCAGTCTTTCTTGTATAAAACTAAATTTGAGTAAATTGCACGTGGGTCCTTGTACGTACTATCACTGCCATGCTAGTTTATCTTATAATGAGATGCATGGAAAACTGACATGACATGTTATGTAGATTTCTCAACTGACTTAGTAATGCAATGCCACAAGATTTTCTGTGTCATGCCACATGGTATGCCTTGTCATCTTAGAGGTTTACATGATGCATCATATCATTTGTTTCCAACTTCCCATTATTAAAACTTCAACAGTTAACATTAGGCTGAAAGAAATTTTGGGGACCTCAAATGCAATTAGCTCATTCAAGTGGTGAAGTGGTTCTAGAAGAACAACAGATTACTCAAATGTCTTCATGTGTACAGACAGTTGCATGTTACTGTTAATTCTACATTTTCCACTCCGTCCTCTACAAAAAAGGTTCATCTTACTTGAGGGGTAACCGTTTCATTTCACCAGATTTCTTAGAGTTTGTTGACAGTATTTATTTGCAAGCCATATCATTTTACTAAAAAGTCGCATCAGGATTACAGATAATCAATAAGCTATCGCACTTATGGTCGATATGCAAGGGCATTTTTTTTCTTTAGCTGGATAGCCATTAGGTCCATGACAAGAGAGTCGTCTCATTTGTATTCGTTGGGATTACGGTCAAAATTCCGCATCTTGATTCAAATCAATGTTTTCCTTTGTATTATATTTTTTTTTTCACGTTTGTTAGTCTAAACTTTAGTAACACGTCAAGTTTCTTTTCCAATAAACAGAGAGGGGGAGCAAGGGAACATATGGCTCCACCTTTGTTAAATTGACTGTTATTACTTGCTACGCTCCTCACCCTGAAAAGAGCTAGGTCTATTTGATTGGCACTATGGTTGCCTCAATTCACCACCATTCGAGTAAGGCTGGTTTGATCAACGTAGACGCGTGTTTGGTGTGTGACCACAACACCTTAGGCAGGATTCATTTTCTGATAGTTGTCTCCATACATTACTGAGTAAAAAAAAGGTGTTGCAAGGTTGCCTAAGGCATGCTAAGTTTGGCACTGGCGCCTATTTTCTTGGACTAACTTTACATTAGTTTGGCAAGAATTACATGATGAAGTGTAGCCGTGAAAACTTACAGTTTTAGCCTGGCAATGGCTTTGAAAACTTACAGTGTTGTGAATATCTAATACTCTTTTAAATCAGTTATGGTGCTCCATTTGATACCATACCCAGCTGTTAGATCACACATCTCATGACCTTTAGATGATCTCGTGGTTCCATGTTGTATTGATGATTCTGTCCCAAAAACTAATTCTAAAGTGAAAGAACAAACTTTGTTAATATTAGGGCTCTCTAGTTGAGTGTGCAGATGCTGGAGAAAGCTTACCTTTTCTTCTCAAGTCTTGTAGAAAGTGTAGAAAGATTTTGATTGGCAAATTTCATCAGTCAATCTAATAAGTATGATTGGGTGAATTGCTCATAGTATATTCCGTTTGGCCCACTTTTGGTGTTTATTTGTTTAATTCCCATAAGGTTTAGCTTGTGTGTTGTCTTGCCTTGCTTTGCTTTTATGGACCTACTTAGGGGGGTGTCATCTTCTCAAACCAGTCAAATGATCCTCAACACTTACTCAGTCCTATTGGAGTTTTCCTGTAATAATCTGGTTTTGGTTTGTTAAACCAACCAGGGGCTTTAGTTTACGTGGCCCATGAGTTGAAGGTTAAGAACCTCCAAAGAAAACTCTTCAGTGTGATTGATTGTGGTGAACTGTAGGGAGATCTGCATTTGCTTGGGAATGCAAAAGGCGAGCTGACAAACGATGGAAACATAATCACATTTCTTTTTAAGCTGTTCCCTTGGTTGGTGTAGGGAGATTGGAGTCAGCTATTACTTGCCAGTATGTTGTATGTTGAAACAGCCAACTGCTAAAACACTACTCCCTCCGTCCCAAAATGTAAGACCATTTTTGACACTATCATAGTGTCAAAAATGATCTTGTGTCAAAAATGATCTTACATTTTGGGACGGGGGGGAGTACAAGGTAATAACGTAAAACTGATTACTCTCCATTTGCCTCCCATTTTCATCCCACACTGTATATTGAGTTGCAGTTAAGACCTGAGAGGATAGTGGTGTATTTTGTTACTTAATGTTATTGAGTTTCATTTGTTGATCTTGGGTGAAAACAATTGCCCCCATATCTGGTTGCTGGTTTGCCCCAGATATTCTTTTGAGAACTTCAAATGGTGGAACAATATTTATCTCTAGTTATAATCCACAGCACTTCTCTAATGATCTCGGACCCTTCGCTATAGACACGGGATCCACAGCAATGTTGCTAATTATTTTTTATCGCTTTTGCAGGTTCCTACGTGACGCACGAGACGAACTACTTTGTGTATTTCTACATTGATTCTAAAGCTGTCTTGCTATTCAAGTCTGGGTGACGGGTGCATCTGATCCATCCGTCTCTCCCCTGGCGTCAGTCTCCTGTGTGCCCCTCCTTCGTCCGCATCCGCCACGAAACTGGAAATCAGAAATTTGGAAAGAGCCTCCATGTTGGTGTGAGATTTTAGGTCGTGTCTCTTTTGCTTTGATGCAGCTAGGTCTTGTTGACGTTGTCTGATTGTAATATTGCCAAGAATTTGGACGAAAAGTCATATGAACGATGTACGAAAAACTGTCTGATCTACTGACTAGTTTCCAAGTGTCCTTGTCTCATTGGATGATCAAATTCAGAATTGCATTTTGCTCGTATAGTCGTATGTGATTCATAAAGCCCAGCAGTGTGGAGCCCTGGAAAACCTTGTGTCTTGTGTGTTCTACACCCGAGGAGCTAGCTGGCAAACTGCTTGCACTGTTTTTTTTTTTTGGAACGCTGCTGGGATTCGAGGTTTTTTGGTGTTTCCGGTGCAAGATCTCATCGATGTAGGTTGCTGGTAGCCATCATGTGAATTGGGTTCTCCACGCTTAGGATAATCCTTTTCGCTGTTTTCTGGTCAGCTATACTAAACTGTCGTGAGGATCAATCGATTTGACGCACAGTTAACAGGAACTCTGAGACGTTTTTGGAATGACGATGTTGACAGACGAGTAAACGCACTCGAGCCCGTGACGTCTATGTGCGGCCGGTGCGGTGGGATGCGATGCTTTCCTTTCCGGTCGCCGTCGTGAGTGCAAGGCGATGTCCGTTCTATCCAAGCGACCTGATTCCATGCCGCCCGCGCGCAGCAATGTCCAAGCTGCCCGGGCAGCGAGAAAAAGTGTTCAGGGACAGCGACGACGCTGTGCGACCTAATTAACCTACGCACGCGCTCCTGGTGCTTCAGAGAGAGACGACGGCATGTTTGTTTAAGCATTGAGCAAACAGCTACTCCCTCCGTCCCAAAATAAGTGTCGAAGATCTAGTAAAAAAAAATACTAGTTTAGTACAAAATCTACGACACTTATTTTGAGACGGAGGGAGTATTTTAGAAAGTTGTGGAACCACAACTCAAAACTGTTCCGGACTATTTCCAGTGTAACTATTCAAAACATATCTTGATGTACTTTGTTTCTCTAGCCTATTAACTTTGATGTTTGGTCGTAATTATATCATAAATACACCGCATGCACGACCTATCTCTCTTCGCCTCCCTCCTCATGAAACATAGGATGCGTTTGGTAGGCTGCATTAGGTCCAGCCAGGCTTGGGCGGGATGAAATCGTTCTGTTTGGTTGCCTGAGCTGCATGCGTTTCGTGGCTCGCACAAACCTCAAAGCAGCTCTGGGCCTGGCTCAGGAGGAATGGCCGAATAGGCGTTTTTTTGGCGACCGGCGAGCGCCTGCACGCATGGGAAAGCGCGGGAGACGAGCGACGTCTCATAACTCCCCACACTCCCTCCTCACCTTCCTCACCAGTTCACACGCACCCCCTCTCTCTCCCCCCTCACCACCCGTCGGTTTCTCCGATGGCAGAGCCGGCGTCTCGCCGCGCCCCACCCACTCTAGTTATCGTCGCCAGCAACCCCATCCAGAAGACATGGTGTTACACCCTGCGTTTTGTATCACATCACTATGATTAATAAATTATAAAAATTTGGACCAACATTTTTTTTTGCGTGTGATGCTTGAGTGATTTGCATGTTACTTGTTTGCTTGATTGTTCTTTAATTCACAAATATCCTCCTACTCTCTAGACTCATTTCCTTGATCGTAATCTTTGTCCAATGATCATGCCA
>CBMN010754427.1:0-15282 GCA_000582825.1 Hordeum pubiflorum
CTCCCACTGAATGTGCATCGTCGGAAATCCTGAAATAATTTCAGGAATAAATGCGAGCACCAGAATTTGAATCCTGACGGGCTGGGGATACCATAGTCCCTCTAACCGCCGGTATTGATCGATGCAGAATTTCTTGGAACCTCACTATCGGTATACACACGTGATGACGTGAGAGGATGTTCCAAGTCGATCCGCTTGCCGTCCATGTCCCCCCTGAATGGCTGACACGCATGATCGTCACCGCCGATCGGTTTGCGCGTGTGTAATTAAGCACGTAACAGCCAGTGGGGGCGCACCCGGATACCGATCGATCCGTCGATGCCTAGCGCTAGCGTACGTTCAAAGGAGCTGTAAATGCGAAAGGTACTCGGCATACGTACGTACCTGGCTGTTCTACTGTTGCTGGACCGCGCAGTGTAGCGTTACGTGCGTGCTGCTCGTGGCTACGCTACAGGGGTAGGCCCGGTTGGACCACTCGGAACTGCTTCACTGTACCGTGCGCACATTCCCGTGGCCGTGGGACGGAACGGGAAAGGGACCGTTGATATGTTTGCCCCAAGGGTATAAATGTCGCCAAGAACGCCTTTGACCAGCTCCTGCGTGTTTTGACTTGTGCCACGGTTTTGATTTCATCTTTCGGGCGAGTACGTGCCTTCGGTCAGATGGTCGAGATCATGAGCAGTAGGGAGCCGTACTTATTTTCTTGGGGCCAGTTCATCCTCGTTGACCCAGATTCGATTCCTAGAATTTGCACCGCGTGCCGTAGTTCCGAAATCCGAATGAACTGTGAGTTGGGTGATAAACTGTGTTACAAGGGGTGGTCAGCCTCTGATTTGTGAAAGGCGTACACTTACAAGTACTCCACGTTGTTTACTTAAGCCGCTCTCCTCAAGAAAACGTATGTCGCACATGGTTTTCTCATATTTTAATTGTTGAGGAATGCACAGTCGATAGTTTCCTTTTAGGATGCTTTACATGCCATGTAGGATTGGATGTAGATTTGGATGATGTAATGGGATTCTCAGCAGGAGGTGGGTGTTTGGAAAAAAAAATGTGGTTCAATGCAAAAAGCTAAAAAGTTAGAGTAAAAAATAGAGATGATGTACTGGAATCTTTATTTTCTTTTTCTTGATGAGGTCACTAGTGGTCGCTTGCATTGAAGAAAAAAAATCAATATATATGCATCAAGCTATTTTTTGTCATTGGGCATATGTATCCATATACTATCATTGTACATACCCTTAGGGTAGTAGTTGATAGATTGTTTTTAGGGGTATTTGATATATTTAGTTACACCGGACCAAAGGGAACAAGTTGATAGCTCGCTTTCAGCTCAAAATAACGGCTCCTGCAGAATTTTCTTGTATGTATTAAATAAAAATTCCCTGTAGGTATAGATACAATAAGGAATCAAAGAGTATTTTTTACAAGGACGTATAGTTGTTGGGTGTATCTACACTCTATATAGAAAATTAATTTATAATCAAATAAAAAAGACAAACAATTCTGAAAATATTTTCGAAATAAACTTGACCTTTCATTGTACTTGTGAAAAAATATTTCACAAAAATAAAAAACACCTTTCACTTCAAAAAAAAACGGTTAAAATAGTGGAGTAGTGACCTATAATAACGAATGTTTTTTTTTGCCCTCAAATCCATGCTGGTTTTTTATCGTGAAAATTTATATACTAGTACAAAAGAAAGTCAAGTTCATTCTAGAAAAATCTTGTAAACTATTTTCCTTTTTGTAATTATTGAGAAAAAAATATTAGAATATAGAAACAGCAGGAACCAAAGTGTATTTTCCAAGTGCCACCTGCTTGGTTCGGCTGGACTCGCCTGCGGGAGCCATTATTCAGCAACCTGCGCGCTGGATATTCAGAGAACCCGCACCTCATTCGCGCACGATGTGGGATAGCCCATGTGCGGGCGTGTCGCGCCCATGATATTTTCGTTTTCCTTGTTTCATTGTTTTTGTTTCTTTTTTTTAACTTTGAGAACTTTTCATAAATATCCAAATGAAAAATGATTGGGATTAAAAAAAATCAAAAACAATTCACGAATTCAAAAAAATGTTCTCGGACTAAAAAATGTTCAGAATTCGATAAAATCTTCATGCATTCGAAAATGTTCATGTTTTCTTTAAGTTCAAGAAAATAAAAAAATTATGAATTTCAAAATTGTTACAAATTTTCAAAACAAATACATAAATTGAAAAAACAACGCTGAGTTAAAAAATGTTCATGAATTTATAATATTGTTTTCAAATTGAAAACAAATGTTCATAGACTAAAACAAATGTTCGCCAATCCAAAAAATGGCTCACAGAGATTAAAAAAACGTGAATTTATAAACAGTTTGCATATTCGAAAATAGTCATGATTTCAAAATATGTTCGCCAATTTGTCAAAAAAAATGGTCGTGAATCCAGGCAACCTATGCACCAAATAAATCGCCATGAGATGCTACTGCTATTTGCCGCCTATAAGGCGCCGCCAGATCTATATCTAGCCCATGGCTAGAACTACATAACGCTCGCTGCAGACGCGGTTTTTACGATTTTCTTGTTTGCTGGTTCTCTGGCCTGTTTTTCAATGCGTTTTTTTGTATGTTTTGTGTCTTTATTTCTCCCTGGTACTTGGTTTCTGGTTTTGGTTTCTTCCCCTTCCTTTTTATTGTATTTTCATTTTCATGTTTATGCTTATTTTATTTTTTATTTTTTTCCTGTTTCTTTTACTTTTCCTTAATATTTTTCTTTTTCTTGTTGTCTGTTTTAAATAGAAACACATTCCAATTCATGTTTTTGGTCTTTCTCTTGTTTGCTGTTTATTTCTATTTTTCTTTACTCACTTTATTTTTTGTCCATGTTACCTGTTTTTAAAATACAAATACATTTATAAATCTGCCAACACTTTTTGTTAAATACACTATTTCAATGTTTAAGAAAAAACACTGTTTCTATTGAAAATGTGTGAACTCTTTTCTCCTAGTTTTTTTAGCATCTCGGCATATTTATGGTGTTTTACTGTGAAATAGTGTTTTGCTCTATTAGCATTTTTCTTGTGGTGTAACTCTTTTTTCTTTCCTTTCTGCCACGTTTTAACTATTTTTTTTACTGATATCAATTTAGTTTTTAGTTTATTTTTATTTTTAAGTTCCTTTTTTACTTTTAAATTTATCAAGTAATTTCACTTTTCCTTTTTAATTGTTCAAATTCGATATTGGTCATTCATTATATCATGTATAGTAAAATATACATCATGTGTTTATAAATTTAATTCTATTTTTATAAATGTTCGTCGTGAATTAAATTATGTAATGTGTATTAATAATTGTTCATTGGGTATTCAAAAATGTTAAAGTGTATTAATAAATGTTCATTGGGTATTAAAAAATATTAAGGTGTATTAATCAATGTTCGGATGTAATATAAAGAATCATCATCATATATTAAGAAATGTTCATCGTATATATAGAAAAATTCATGTGTATTTAAAATATGCTCACATATATTTATAAAAAAGTAAAACACGTATTCAAGATGATTTTTATGTCTTTCAAAAGAATAACCTTTACTAAAAAATATTTATTGTGTATTTAGAAATGTTGAAGTGTATTTAACAGATGTTCATTGTGTTTCGCCACAATATTCATCGTGCTTTGAAATAATATTCATCATATATTTACAAAATATTTGCATGTATTTAAGAAAATTTCCATTGTGTACTAAAATGTTAATAGTGTATTTGAAAAAGGTTCATCACGTTGTTTAAAGAAATCAAATGTATTTTAAAATTGTCACCTCCATTTAAAGAAGCTTCGCCGTATTTGAAAATGTTAATAGTTTTAAATGGAGGTGAAAATTTTAAAATACATTTGATTAATATTCTAAAAACATCCATCAATCATTAAAAGAATATTCGTCGCGTATTTATAAAATGTTCATTCTGTATTGCAAACTATTAATCATGTTTTCAAAATAATATCAATGTGTAATAAGATTTGCTTATCATGCATTTTAACAAAGTTCATTTTGCAACAATAAATAAGAGACACTCTTTGTCTATAGAAAATGGGAGAATATCATATGAAAACCAACATTTTGTGCAACACCGGTGAAAACCACACGAAAACTGTTTTGAAGTTTAAAAAAAATCAGGATTTCTCCTTTGGATCTCTCCTTGTGAGGCGGCCCTCAGCGTGGGTGGCTGAGTTCTCGCACGGATCTTCATGTGTTCTGCACGGCTTCTGCGGTGATGGTTGGATCGTAATTCGTCTGCAGCGAAGTCAAAGTCGCTTGCTTAGGGATTAGGGACATCAATGACGCCGTGTACTAGCTCGACAAGGCACTCTCTGTAAAGGTGTGTCAGGGGGTATCCTCTGTGTGTTTTGTTCAGCGGATTGTGACGGTTTTCATCCGGTTTTCCGTTAATTAATTGAACAATTCTCTTTTGCTTAATTAATGCATGAGGCATATCTTTTGCCTCCATTTCAGAAAAAAGTAACTTTGCTACTCATAGTCCAGATACCCTAGCATATAGCGGCAAGACCTAACATATAGAACTTATGGCCACCGGGAAGAAAAGCATAAAACCGGGTCAAGCTTTGCCATAAGCTACTAGGGATGCATTCAGCCCCAACAACTTTACCGACAGCCCCCACATAGTTTTAGGCATATGACATCCAAAAAACAAATGTATGGCATTATCATGCTCCAAGCAGAAAGAACATTTGTGATCCCCCAACCATTTACGTTTCTTCGGATTGATAACCAGATCAAAACCAGTATTTGAAAACAATACTCTCTTTTTTGCTGGGACAGATCTCATTTTAAAAAGAGCTTGATCTATTTATACGGAACCAGATCAAAAAAATTAATAACCCGACGGGCCCAAAACAACCAAACCTAAAGCGAGGGCTCTATGAGCATCTCAAAGGACATGGGCGAATTAGAGCACCCACATGATTGTTGACATATTCGCGGACAACGGAGGTTCAAGCCTTTTTTTTGCCCTCTCCCGCTCTCATGACGCACACTGCATGGAACATGGGATGGTTTGCGCCGCAACTCCTAGTCTTTTCCCTTCCTCCTCCCCTAGTCATCGGAGGGCACAATCGAGCGAATCCCGTGTAGTGGTGGGGCATTTCCCCCTCTCCCTCGCAGGGTGCTTTGAGCGGCGCAGGGCAGCTCGTCCTTGCGGAGGCGCTGCGTTGGTGAGGCCTCTTGAGGCGAAGGCACGAGGCTCTAGCACTGGTGATGCAGGGGTGGTGGTTGTGTCGACCTACGACAGTGATGTGCCCCGGCGCGGTCGCGTCCTACACGGCAGATCTAGGCCGACGGTGGATCACGGACGTAGGCAGGTGAGGATGGTTGCCCCGCTTAGCAGGCGGTGGCATGGGTCTTTGTGGAGCGACACTTTCCTCCTCGGCATGCTGAAGCTTCGTCTATCCAAGACACCATCTCATCTCCAACACAAACCGGGCCCGAGCGTTCCGATGCTAGTGGGTTGGATGTTCCTCGGGCTCTGACCACTGCTGGGGTTACAAATTCATTGACATACGTGTGGCGGTCTCCTCCCTTCCTCCGTGCGATGGGCGATGCCACTGGGGCTCACCCTAGGGTGGCATGGATGTGGGTGGTAGTGTGGCAATCCCCGTTTAGCGTGGGCCCTTTGAGTGGGGCTGGATTTGAATCTCGATGGTTGCTGTTGCAATTGGCGGTCGACGACTGACGGGGTGGGGTTCGTCGTCGTTGGTGAACACAGAGCGAGCAGTTTTCCACAGATGGGAGGGAGTTGCCTTCTCCTATCTCCCTCGGTGGTTGGTGGATGTGGGCGTTGCACAGGGGTGATCTCGGGACCAAGGATGTCAGGGCAGCAACCCGAGATGGCGGGCTACACGGATTGGATGCTCGGCAGACAGCATGGTGGTTTGTGTTAGCTGTGTGCTTCGGCCATGTGGGTGTTGTGTTGTGTTGTGGTGGGTGATCCTGACAAAGATGTCGCCATCGCCCAGACCTGGATCTTGTGCTCCTCGTTCTTTCATGCTGGGTACCCCGTCGTGGAGGGGCATGTGGCTTGCTTGCGTAGTGCTGTGGGGGGTGGGGTCGAGCAAAATCTTTGCGCCTCATGTTGGAAATATGCCCTAGAGGCAACAATAAAATGTTATTATGCTATTGCCATGTTCATAATTAAAGTCTGTGTTTCTATATTGTAATTGCATTGGTTCTTAAATATGAGATTGAGAGAAAAATCCAATTGCATGCGTGGAAACGTAAACACCAAGATGATCCCTAGTCATGCCTCTAGGACTAGCTCATGTATTAATGATGATCTTGTTTTTCTAATCACGAGCATTGTTACAGTAACAAGAATGTTATCAATAATGAGAACACATTTGTAAGGACTGAGAGTATATCGACCAGAGGGGGATGAACGAAAGATTCAAAATTTCTAGCGGAACTATGAATGAACCCTTAACACAGCAGCGAACATGAACGAACAAATAGATCACAGAAGGAAATCCTGAGTGCAATGCTGGCGAAGGATAACTTAGATGGGGTGCTGAGCAAAGTTTTCGAGGAAATGATTGACTAGATTCTTTGCATAGTAATTGATAGCATTCACATATATGATGGTGGCACAGGAAA
This sequence comes from Hordeum pubiflorum, assembly GCA_000582825.1. Classification (NCBI taxonomy): domain Eukaryota; kingdom Viridiplantae; phylum Streptophyta; class Magnoliopsida; order Poales; family Poaceae; genus Hordeum; species Hordeum pubiflorum. Next base: position 6,652 of record CBMN010754427.1, read on the forward strand.
ATAATATTTCAACTATCAAGGTAAAAACAGACTGAAATGATGTGACGTACGGATGCAATCTTGAGGATATGTTGAATGAATTGATCGAAGGATTTCTTACTTAGATGCACGAAACAATTTAAGTAGGCGAAACAGAGACAGAAGTTAAGTGCAAATGAACAAGATAATGGTAACTACGGATGTAAGTTGAGACGAGAAAGTGAACCAGTGGTGCTCGATGGCGACGGTTGATTTGGTAGACCAGTTCACTCTTCTGCAAAAGAGCTACGTTTCAACTTTCTTTTCGAAAGAAAAAACATGAACATTGTGATACCTTTTTAAACATTTCTTGTAGGCTACATGATTTTTTAAGAACTATATTTGCATTTTCGTGAGACACATGGGCATCTTTTGGTGGACCAAAACAAGGCCCGCATGATTATTTTGAATTCATCTATAGATAAGTGATGTCATGATTTAAAATCAAGTTGTTATAAAAAAATGTTCCAAAAAACCACAATTCTAGATACTTAGTTTGAAACTATATTCTTTTTTTAGATCCAAAAAGCATAGGTGCACAAGTACGACAACAAAAGTTTTGCCCGGTGCAGAAGTACCATGACTTCAAAACATAGTTTGGTATATAGCGACAATTTCTCAAATAATTTATTTATTTTATGTTCCCTTTCTTTTTGTATTTCCACCATTTCTTTCATTTTTTGGATAAATATATTAATATTTTAAAAAAATACTAACATATTTTTTAACACACATGAACAATATTTGTACGCACATAAAAAATATTCTCAAATGCATCAACTTTTCTAAAGCAAATGATTGTTTCTTTTGCAGTGGACGATTTCTAAATATGATATGAACATTTTTATTTTGTATACATGATCAATATTTAGTTTCATGTCATGAAAAATATTTTAAAATGGTGTGAAGATATGTCTTTCAAAATTTTGAGCATTTATTTTATGGATAAATGTTTTGTAGTATATCTATACAATTTCACATTTTGAAACGTATAGTATTAATTTACAGAATTACTATAAACTCAAATAAAATATGCCATTTAACCCCCAAAAAGGAAAAAAAACATTGTACCAGTTTCCGAGATCCGGAGTGGCCGCCCATTTTCACCTTTCCTTAGACGGAGCGAGTGTAGCCGTCGCCGTGTGTGTTTATATCGCGTCGGGCGAGACACCGCGGCGTCTATATCTTGCACAAAGCGAAATATTATATGATATCCTCGTCTGAAGGGTTTACGTCCTTTTTTCTCTATTTTTGATAGATTCGCTCGCTTGCTTCTTCCTTTTTATTTTTTCATATTCTTTCATTATTATTTCTTCTGAGTTTTTATTTTTTTTCACGGGGTAGTTTCATTTCTTCCATGGTTTTCACTGGTATTCATTTTTCTTTCTTTCTTCATTTTTTTTATTTTCTTTGTTTATTTATTGGTTTTCATTGTTTTTCTTTGCTTTTTCTCAGTTTTCATTATTTTGCATTGTTTCATTCTTTTCGTATTTATTGTGTTTCTTTGTTTTCCTTTGTTTCTTTGTCGATTTCCATCTGTTACTTTTCTGTCAACCATATGTCATTTTTCTCGATACATAGTAAACATTTTTATATAAACCACAAATATTTTATATACATTTAACATTTTCTAAATACAGGATTGACCTTTTTTAATACATGGTCCACACTTTCAATACATGGTCAAAATTTTGTTAATACCAATAATTATTTTTTCACACAAAATGTATATTTTCCGTATATATCAGAATAATCTTATGTACATGTTTACCATTTTCAAACACATAATCAACTATTTTTAAATATAAGTTTTGGATGTCTACTTTTATTTAATGATATTTTTCGTATATACCCGAAACATGTTTATACATGTTAATATTATTTTTATAAACAGTGTATTTTTTGTATATATTTTACGTATACACGATAAAAAATATCTATACACAGTTTTCTCAAATGCGTGATTACATTTTTTAAATACTTGATTAAAAAAATTCAAATGCTTAATTAACATTTTTAAATACGTGAACAAGCTTTTTCTTACACATAGTATTTTCTTGCATAGATGTGAAACGTTTTTATACACATTTAATATTTTTAAATGATTTGTTAATTTTTTCTCAAATGTTTTTGTAGATTTCTATTTTTTAATACATATATTTAGAATATTTAGATATAAAATATAAAAACCAAAAACAAAAACAAAATTCCAGAACAAAACAGTACAAAAACGAGGCAGTGACATGTGGCCTCCCGTGCACTTGGCTGGGCTATTTAGGGAGGCACCTGATAAAGTGCACACTAGGTCTATTTATAAGCAAGACATAGCTGCCTAAGCCCGGGCATAAAAACCTAAGACCGAAGACTGAACCCGTAAAGACCGAACAAAAAAAGATGGAACTAAAATCGATTGTCAAAACTAGAAAACCGAATTAAATTTGGTCGGATCAGTCTTCTTATCTGGAAGGTCGAATTACCCAGATAAACCGATTAGCACAATCCCCGGTCTTCTTTTGATGTTTATGGCACAATTAGCACATTCCCCTGTCTTCTCTTGATGTTTATAGCACAATTCTGCACAATCTGCGACCTGTCAAACTCGGTAAGGAATCACCTGCAACATTCTATACGAGCCAGGACCGGTAGCATTAGGCGTTCATCCTTCAACATACGAGACACCTTTGCTAAAAAAATGAGAGGCACATTAACATACAATTATTTTTCCTTATTTCCTTTCCCCTATTTCCCTGTGAATGGTTTCTTCCATTTTTCTTCACTCTATAAAATGTTCGAGAAATATATGTTTGCATAAGTATTATCATCAAGAGTTTGCGTATTTTCTTCATGCATTTCTAATAAGTGTTCGCCTATTTTTTAAATAGGCATGTAATGAAAAAAGTGGTCAGTATTTTCTAAGGCTCGCATAAATAAAAAAATCCTCGCATGTTTTCAAAAAACTATAAGATGAAAATTTTATAAATAAAACCCTAATATTTTTACAAATACACTATAAAATTTTCAAAGAAATGAATATTTTTAAAATATATGTAAATATTTTTAAATATTTTTAAAATAAACGTTGATCATTTCTTTAAGCACATGATCAAGATTTTTCAAATGCACGATGAAACATTAAAAAAAATTAGAAAAGCACGCTTGAATATTAAGATGGTGATGTTTTATTACCACGTGAAATTTCAAGTTTAAACACCTTACGAGTTGTGAGCTACGAGAAAACAAATTCGGCAATGAATATGGATGTTACTGTTTGACACTATTCAATGTTGATTTTGCGCTATTTTTAAATAGTTGCAACACACTATCTAATTTCCTCTTCATGCAACTATGATACATCATCAAGTCATGCATGTGGTCATAAGTTACAATTTATGCACTAGACTATTCATGCAACCATGCCACCTCAAAAACCATGCATGTTAATTTGCTTCACTTATTTTTATGGGGGCATAGACAGTCATATTACACATTTTTGTAGCATGACCTAAATATGTTTGTACGTGATACGTTTGGAGTAAATATATGTAGGTCATGTTACACATTTTTGTTTCAATAGATTTATCTTTTTATACAATATTTTTTTCACATGATTCATATACTTTATTGTTTTCAAAATACATCCCGAGAGGATTCTTAAATTTCTTTTTGCAATTGTTTTAGTTTTCTAACATCTATTTTATGCATATGTTTTACCAAGGTTCCAACAGCAACGCGCGGGCCATCATCTAGTTTTTATAGCTCACATCCCGTAATGTGTTTCTACTTGAAATTTCACATGAAAAAAGAACATCAGTGTCTTCAATTTATACAAGGTTGGCACCGTGGAAGACCATCTGCTGCTTGTCATCATTGCCACAGGGGCCCCACTGCCACAGCTCGGACTTCATTACAACAAACCAACAGACGTAATCTCACACACACATCAGAGAAGAACCGACTATCACAACCACTGTCACGCCTCCGACTTCGCTCGCACCCATAAAACGTTGCCACAAAAGCCTCGTCGCCACACCTCAAACATAGGCCTCGTTGCACATCGCCGCCCAGAGCCGCCACCATGCTTGGCCTTCATCCAGAGAAGCAGAGGGAGTCCACCCCTTAGGCCAACTCCAACGCATGACCCCAAATTGTCCGTCCAAGTCCGTTTGGGTGTAAACAGACACAAAACCGGCCCAACGCGCGGGAGCAAACAGACATTTGTCCGTTTTCTGTCTACTTTCTCCCCATCCCCGGCCCAAATTTGGGTCAAGACAGTGCACGGACAGGCAGGACACGCGCCCTTGTCCTCCCCTAGCTCGCCCGTCGGGGACTCAACCCCTCTTTTCTTTTCCCCTGCCCATCCCTCTGCCCCGCCACCGCCGCCCCTACCCATTTTCCCCAGCCGTCTCCCTCGCTAAACTTGCCAGGCCGCCTACACCACGACCACCCCATGCCATAGCCGCCCCCACGCAAGCATTTGAGAGGAGTTTTTTGCCGGTGTTTGTGGCTCTTCCAGTGCGGAGAGAAGCAACAGCCAGCGACGACGCCCATCGACCTCAACACCTTCCGGCAGGCGCCGACCGCCAACGCCAACCTCTCCGGTTGCTTGTGAGGGAGCTCGAGGTTCTCTTCCCGTCCGCGTCTCCACCACAAATGCAAGGTGTTCGACATTTTGCTTGCAAGGTATCATGGGCAGTGGGGATGAGTATTTTCTCCACAATTTCATTTGCTCATCGGATGATTCATCCTCGGATGACGAAGACATTGTGGTGGCTGCATTGTGCGTCAATGACCACATTGCTAGGCAGCAGCCTCGGTTTAGGGGATCAGTCTCGGGTCATGCTCCGGCCTTGAACCGCAATAGGGAGAGCGGCCACACCCTGCTCTATGCCGAGTACTTTGAGAATGACACTCAATTCCACCGTCGATTCCGTATGGCAAGGCATGTGTTCAACTGTATTAGGGAGGGAGTGGTAGCATATGACTCATACTTTGAGTGCAAACAGGATGTCCTTGGCAAGCTTGGGTTCTCCTCTTACCAGAAATGCACCGCGGCTATCCGCATGCTTGCGTATGGAATTCCAGACGATCACGTGGATGAGTACGTGTGTATGAGTGAGTCCACGTGCCCACAATTTCTGCAACGCTGTGGTGGCAGTGTTTGTCCCTGAGTACTCGAGACAGCCAAATGCCGCTGATACATAGAGGTTGTTGGCGATCAATGCCGAGAGGGGATTTTCGGGCATGATGGCCACTCTCTAGTTGTCAACTTTGAGATCAATGGCCATCAATACAACAAAGGGTACTACCTAGCTGATGGTATCTACCCTCAATGGTCAACTCTTGTGAAGACAATAACCAATCCACAAGGAGAGAAGAGATAGAGATTTGCCCAAATACATGAGAGTACTAGGAAGGATGTGGAGCGTGCTTTTCGTGTGCTTCAATCACGATGGGGTATCGTTTGAAATCCGACACTGACATGGAGCACAGAGAAACTTTGGGAGGTGATGACTGCGTGTGTGATCATGCATAACATGATCGTGGATGATGAGAGTGATGACAACATATACAACCAAGGATTTGATCTTCAGGTTGAAAATCTTGAGCCTCAGCACCAAGAACCGGCAACCTTTCAAAAGTTTACCCAATTTCATCGTGAAATGCGTGATTGGCATACTCATATGCAGCTCTAGGATGAATTGGTTGAGCACATGTGGACTCCCATTGGCAACCAGTAGATGTATCGGTTCATTTGCTTTCCATATATTCAAGACAATTTTGATTGGGTTGTAATAAACTATNNNATTGTGCTTTTTATTTGAACATGGAACTAGAGTTATTTCGATTTGTTGTAAAACTATTTGATTGTGTTTGTTTGCAATGTTTGATTTTGCATAGTCCTAGGCCTTTCCCGGGCTGTGGCGGACCACATGCGTCTGTGCGTTGGGCGCACGACCGGCACATCCACAAAAGACGTCGGACGTCGCCCCATTGCCACACCCAAACGGACAAAACAAACGTCCGTTTGGGGTCGTGCGTTGGAGTTGGCCTTAGGCGTCGGCCCAATATCGCGTCGTGCCGCTGCCCTCATGCGCCCTATCATCCACACGGTTCCTCGCTGGTGCGCCACAACTGCTCCACATCGCGCCACCGCATACAACAACCCCCTTGGCCAGCTCCAGATCCGTCCGGTCGTTGGTCACCGCACGCACTGCGGCTCCCTTGCCCGATTTGTGTGCACTGCTCTCTCGTGTCTTCATCGCGGCCCCGCACAGTCATGCCGCCCCTTGCTGCTGCCAGTCCGAGGACGCCTCCGTTCGGCTGAGAAGCCTGGATGCCACCCGAGCGCCTCACGACAGGGAGAACAAGGTCATGTCGACGTCGCTACGCGGGCTTTACCCGGCGGCGCCATCCGGCGGTGGCAAGGGGGGAAGGGGTGGGGTGGGAGTGTTGGACAATGGCGCCTAGGGTTTCTCCCGGGCCGCCCGGGGGAAGCAACATGCAAAGTTACTTTTGATGCTTGCATGGTGAGATCTCCTCTTAGAGCATCGACAGTCGGACGCCCGAAACCCGCCTCAAACTCCTGGACAGATGGCCCGGTCACTGATTGGTCACAAAAATGCGACCCAGACGGGCGTCTCAAACGGGCCTCAGACGCCCGGGCTGACTGGCACCCCTCATATCCAGCCCAAATCCAGGGCAAATATGTACGGAAATGTATTAGAAAACAAAAAAATCGCCCTATGATCAACCAAACACTATGAAGATACAATAATGGTTGGGATCGGATGGTTACCAACTCCAAGTTGCAGCGGAAGAAGACGAGTTGATGTAGATTGTTGATGAAGTCCCTTGAACCATAGATGAATGATCCCGTGAACCGCTCACGAACGATCCCCCGAACGGAAGACCAAAAGCATGACCTCTCTACTTGGTTGCAAGCGTATGATCTTCACGATCCGGCAGCACTCAGCCGTCCAGAGCTAATCGTCGCCGGAGAATTAGAGGGAGGATATTAGAACCACATTGGGCTTCTAATTATGAGGATTACAGGATCTAGGTCTAGCTCTAATTGACCAACTAGGATCAACTAAAATTAGAGGACTAGAGGAGACATCAAAAGTTGTGTCTCAAGGGGTGGAAAACCTCTAGTATATATAGATGGAGGGGAGAGGAGGAGGCAACACAAGGGGGGGAACCCTCCAATTCGGGGAGCTCCTAATCGGCGCTTTAAGCGCTGGTTAGGATAATCGGCGCCTGCAGCGCTCCTAGCCGGGCTGCTTCTGCAACCGGCCCGCTAAAAAAATAGAGATTTTCGTCCAGAGGGAGAACGGGGACTCAAACTCCTCTCGCTTACAGCAGCACCAACTGGCACCAACCACTAGACCAAGCTCCCTTTGACGACCAATGCCAGGAAAGATCTCTACTTGACCTTCCCATAGTACAACATTAAGGTATACTATTCTATACCTTTATAATTTATATGAAAAGAAATGTAAACTTTGAAAAGAAATTCAATAAACTTTTTACAACCACGAATTAAAAAAAATGAAAAGATTCATACACATTGAAAAAAGTTCATAAATTTGAGTAACTTCACAAAATTGATTTTTTTCATGAAATTTCTACATAAGTTCACAAATTTGAAAAAAGTTCATCGAATATGAAACACTTTCGTCGAATTTGAAAAAAGTTCAACCAAATTTGAAAAAAAATCATGAAACTCAAAAAAGAATTCGTACAATGAAAAAAAGATTCATCGGATTTGAAAAAAAGTTCATCGATTCTGAAAAAAGTTCATCCAATCTGAAAAAAGTTCATCGAATATGAAACACATTCGTCGAATTTGAAAAAAGTGCAACCAATTTGAAAATAGTTCAACGCAACTAAAAAAATTCACCAAATTTGAAACAAAAAAGTTCATTAAACTTGAAAAAAAGTTCGTGCAATGAAAAAGGTTCATCGGATTTGAAAAAAAGTTCATTGATTTTGAAAAAAGTTCATCCAATCTGAAAAAAGTTCATCAAAATTTTAAAAACGGTTCATCGGATTTGAAAAAAAAATCATGGATTTTGAAAAAAGTATATCCAATCTGAAAAAAGTTCATCAAAATTAAAAACGGTTCATTGGATTTGAAAAAAAAATCATGGATTTTGAAAAAAGTATATCCAATCTGAAAAGGTTCATCAAAATTTAAAAACGGTTCCTCGGATTTGAAAAAAAAGTTCACGGATTTTGAAAAAAGGTCATCCAATCTGAAAAAAGTTCATCAAAATTAAAAAAACAGTTTATCGGATTTCAAAAAAAGTTCATGGATTTTGAAACAAGTGCATTGAATCTGAAAAAGTTCATTAGAATTGAAAAAGAAGTCATCGAATTTGAAAAGAAATCATCTAATTTTAAAAAAGTTCATCAATTTATAAAAAAGATCACGATTTAAAAAAAACACGCATTAAAAAAAGAAAAAAGAATAAGAGAAAAATGCAGAACTTCCCAAAATCGGGCTTTTGCGAACCAAAAGGAACCAAGTAAAAGGCGGAAGTGAAATGGTCTGGTGCAGAAGAAGTGCGATGGCCTGGTGGTTAGAGCTCCCTGTTAAGAGGGGGGGGGGGG
>CBMN010754428.1:0-14477 GCA_000582825.1 Hordeum pubiflorum
ATTGGTTCGATAAACCTTGGTTTTAGAACTGAGGGAAATACTTATCCGCGTTGTGCTGCAATTACCCGTTCCTCTTCACGGAAAACACAACACAAATCACAAGTATCATGCAATTGCTCGTACCAGGCATAGATGCCTCCCCCTCATCTACAGTAACAAACTTGGTAAAGGGACATCATGGATCAAAGTGACCTAGGCGCCACCACACCCACCAGCACAGAGGTAGAAGAAGAACCACTGGAGATCTTGTTTTTTTTCATCTTTCCCATTTCATTTCATCACATCATCACCATAGGGAAATGAATTCTAAGTTGTAAGACTAGAGTTTGCAACTCTATTTGTACTCATGTGGAGATCAAGACTTGTTTAATAATTCATCTTATTATGGATCATCATGGTGTTATCTGTATGATTTCCAGTGAGTTGTTTTGCATGATGATTGGTTATTCTTCCCTGACGTGTGAGGAAATCCCCTAAGTGCGGGAGATGTAGGTGATTGGTAAGATTCATTTGTGCCTATTATATATGTTGTCATTTTCATTTATAGTTCTATGATTTTTTAGTAAGTTGTTTATCTATGGTGAGTGTCATGCCGGTTGTCCGATTTAAGGGCCCATGAAACATGATCTAAATACCTACAGATGTAACACTTATTGTTTAGTTAATTCATGACCTCCAGGTGACAGGTGGAGATATCCATGATGATCGAAGACAATATGAGATAACGTTGAATCACTAAACTTAATGCATGGTTCTGGTTTTACAACCTTAATTGTGGAGCCAGACACACTGTTTCGACATCGAAGCAGGACCATAGAGTAGAATGTAGCCCCGAATGGAGGAGTTCTACAACCAAATGGGGATCTTCCTACTGAACCAACAAGCAGTATACTAGACTCACGATACAAGGTAACTGATATTAGCGTCGCACTCGCACACTTGATATACACCATGATATGAAGTCTCTCCACGCCTAATCTCTCTACTGTAGGAAACCACCTTTATTTACAATGTTTTAGTTAATGTTCTTTACTTTCAAATTTTTATTACTCTAGTTGCTATAATAAATCCTCTTTATAACTCTACTTCATTAGTTCCAAAGAACACTAATAGCTTCTGCGGATTGTCGACAACTCATGTGTGACTGAGACGCTACTCATAAATAGTCTCGTTGGGACCATTACTATTGGGATACTTACACGAACGTGCGACAATACCTTGTGTGTCTTGCAGGTCATCAATGCACATACTAACTAAATAGACCACCACTAGCTATGCAAACACACACACACACACACNNACACACACACACACACACACTACAAATATGATCACTCAAAATAATGGTTTGTATAGAACAAAGCAACGAGTGAACTAAAATCAAATTCAAAAATAAGAAACAACTACAAGATCACAATCATCAAAGTAGTACCATCACAATGTACCATAATATAAGATGTGACAAGACAAACACAACATACGAGTTGAGTACATGAAACTAACATCCAAAACTGAATCTAGAAGTTCAGTACATGACACCAAATGGAGCTAACCAAAGGCACTTAAATTATTATACATACTATTTCTTAATACACACATCATACAAACCAAGTCGGATAAATCATTCAGAGTTGGATCAAGGACTATCACAAGGGACAAAGTGGAATGTCAACTTGCCATTCACTTGAGAGATGTTGATCTTGATAGTTCCATCCTGTTGTAGTCTAGATCGCCTGACAAATTCCTTCCAACCAGTTGTTACCGCGAGACGTCCATCACGACGATATTGAGAATTCCAAATCCTGTATCATGCCGGAACTGTAACATGTGGTATGGCCATGATCAGGTCCACTTCACCACTATCATGAACTTCTAATTTATCAGCCCTTGCCTTGGAAATTCTCTGAAATAATCAAACTATGAGCACAAAATATGCATCAATAAGGAAAAATCATATTTAAGTACTACTATAAGTTTAAAATTTCAACCATGAGGAATAAATAAGCTTGTGGCATGTGACAAAAGTACAAAATTATACAATAGAATATCACGGAAAATTCAAGGTATGAGCAACTAAATTAAGTTATTATGAGTTCAAATCTAGAAACATGTTATGCAGTTAAAAAAAACTAAATGTAGTCACAAGTTAAAAAGTACCCATGTTTAAAACCAACAAATTCCTACAATTTCATCTTACAAGCATTAAATTGATGTGTGAAGCAGTCAAGCGCAAAGTGAAGCTGACGAGAACATGAGCAGCAGCATCTCTAGCTGCAACTACATGTTCTTCCTCTTGAGCTTGTACCTCATGTTCATGTGCAAGTTGTTCAATATCTTGGATGGCTACAAGATTTTCAGTTGCAACTCGACCAAGTCGTTGAACGGGGGCATCATGAATAACTGAAGGACACACTCGGTCGCATGTAGTATATCCTAGGAGACAAAAAATAGACATATTAATAGGCAACAAAACTTTGAGGAAATAAATATATTGGGTTTTCTATGTAAATACTACCTTTGTCCATCTTGTATCGTTTCTTTTGAGCTATATATTGAAGGACTAAGTGAGGTTCATTCTTTTGGAAGAAGAAAATGAGTTCATCGCCAACACAAAGACCATTGTCAGCAATAAAATTGGGCCAATCTCCATTAGCAAATAGATGTTTATATTTGTCTTTATACAAACCAACATGATATATGGTTTGTCTTAGAGACTTGATTTTAATTGATGAAACACCCAAAGCATGAACCCTTTCACGCACCCAACATGGAATGACCTGCAACGGTTAAAATAATGTAAGATAACATAGTGAACAAAACTTCATGGAAACCAACTCGTGACTACCTTTGACAAGTTGTCATTATTTACCAGTCTATAAGGGTTACTCTTGTCTATAATCTTCATTAAGAAGGATGACGACATGCTATTGTTGTGCTTACACATACCACCTTCTTTAAAACACCAATGACAAATGTATGGTTGAAGTATCTCACATCATAGGCACTGACTTCCTTGTGCTAGCAGAAAATGATGTAGAGTTACCATTTGTTGATAATAGCTTTGTGCAAAAAATAATATAATCATACTAACTTCATGATACTAGTTGCTACATGAGAGTAGAAGATTAGCAAAATACCCGGTGTTCTATATTTGCACGCTCGTATTTGCATGCATCGGTAATAGGTGAAATATGAAGGTCCTCATATTCAGTTGCCATTGATGGGCTTCCAATGAAAATCTTGGTAGCTAGGAAAAAACATGAACAATTAAAATATGAGCTTAGTAGCCTCGAAATTCGGAGGATCATAAGAAAACATAACGAATAACCAAATCATAAGCTCGTGAAAACACATAGTATCATGCATAAATATAGTATCATGTGGGCGAAATTCAACCATCCCAAATATGAAAATAGATAGTTCATACTCAACCAGAACTACAAACATACTACCATGATAAATAAACAGAAAATTGTTGAGGTGCATCCCTGGTTGATGATGTGGATTAGTGGTCTACTCATCACACTCATTGTCCTCATCGGTTGGACCCCTGTAGATAGGATTGTCATACTAGTTTGTTGCAATATCTACTAATAGGCTCATAATCTTTGTGCAACTTCCTAAAGTCGATTTTACCCTTCCCTAAAAAAAATTCAAGCGATTAAACTTACTTATGTAGGTTACCTAAATCCATGGCCAACGATGTTCGAAATCGGTGGTCGTAGTCAGCTACGAAGGAGTGTGGCGGGTGGATATCCATGGCCCCTTTCAACAATGAAGATGAGAGTTTCAAGGGCGGAGGAGAGGCGCCTGGGATCAGAAGGTGCACGGTACAAAGAGTCCGAGTGCGGAGGCTAGAGGCAACATTGGAGCCATTCAGTTCATATAAATACCACAACTATATCTCATATTTCAAATATATTAGTTCACCTAGTTCATATAAATACTAGGGTTCCTCCATATCCCCCAATAACTAGGGAAACTACTCAGACGGAGGGGCATGCGACATGAACAAGATATCCATAGGTATTATGAATGAATAACGTAATCCACATACGAATCCTCAACGAGTTCAAGAATTACAATGAGATGGTTGATAAAGTCAATGATGACAAGTCTGTTGATGAAGGTGGTGGGTCTCGGTGTCATGCCCTCCGTGCTAGATTTGATGGTCTGGTGGATGCCCTTTTGTTGATTCCACCTCTGGATCCCTTGTGGAGGTGAGGTTTTTTATATGAGGTTTATGGTACTATTTCGTATGGTGGAGCCTCTTTGTTCATCCTCTTCTAGATCCTATTTGCATGAGGGATAAATAGTTGATCAGGTGGTGGCGGAGGCACATGGTATGAGCGTGAGTGCTCGTATCTTTGGTCGTCTTCTTTTCTGGAACCTCCACACGATGTGCAGGTTCATCATGTGTGTTCCTCACTTCGCATGGAAGATTGCTATGACGTTCAATCTACAAATTCTATAAAGTTTTTTCCAGCGAATGCTCCAAAACTCTAGATTCTAGAGGTCTTGGTGAAATCAGACAAAAAGGAGTGAGCAACGGTAGTAAAATACAGAAAATCCTGACTCTGCATTGCGAAAACACTAAGCAAAAGATGATGTGAAATGCACTCTTCACCTCCAAACCTTTCCAAATGGCGGGGTGACTCACAAGTTGTTTCTTCTCTAGAAACTCACCTCCAATAGTAACAAATACATGATGAACTCAAAGAGGAACCCAATTACCTTCAGTGGAAACATGGATCGAGGGATCCTATATATTTTCCCTCAAATGAATGATAATTTTGACGGAGGGATGTGCAAGTATTCATGCTTCTGAGCTTTGAAATGATGGAGGAAGTGAAAGAAAATATCTTAGCTCAAGTGTAAAAAGGATAAACATTGCGGAATAAGATGGGTCATATATATCCACACCCAAATTCTGCTTGTTGGGTGATCTAGACATGCCCCAAAAGTTCATCACAGAACCTTTAGAATGAACTTCGGCCTACCCGGATCCTAGACCTAACTCCGGGCATACTCGTGTAGAGACTGGAAGTTATTGATCTTAGTCAACGGCCACTCCGAAATGAGGGAGAAATTTCGGCAGCCTGGATATCGTCCCATAACCTACGTGGTGAGACTCCGGGCACTCCGGATTCCTAACCCAACTCTGGGACATATTTTTAGTTAGAAAAGAAGCTACTGATCTCAGTCAAAGGCCATTCAAGAGCAGGGTATCGATTTTGGCTGCTATGTATAGTCACCCCTGAATTTCCAAGCGAAGACTTGGATCCATACAGGAAAAAACATACATGGAGTGATTGAAGGGCTTTCTCTTAGCATTCTGGATGACACTTAATGAGAACTTAGGATGTGATTATGGGCTATTTGAAGGCATTGTGGATCCATTCTATGTTCATCATGAGACCCCTATTAATAGTGTGGCTTCCCTAAGACTGAAGACAAGGGAACATATACATAATTTAAAAACGCCAACTTTCTTCTATTCTAAAATTGCAGGTTGCTAGCTATATTTTCCTACCACCTTTGAGACTAATGCCATGTCCATTTACTTAAATCATGGTTGGTCATCAATTCTAGTGTCATGTACACCAAAACCCACCCACGACGGACAAATGTATGTTCAACAATTTCTTCCACGAACATGTCTAGAAGAATTGGAGGAGCATACAAAGCTTGATTTGCAATGATTGTCATCACATTATATGACATTACCTCATAGTGGCACAAGGTACATGCATGCTCTCTCTGTAACTACATCTAGGCCCCCATAGTGGGTTTTGATGATTCATGATAAAAATAAGTTTAATGTGTTGACCAAATTTAATCCCAAAGATGCTAATTTGAACATGGATCTCGATCCCTCCAAATCTTCGGCAAAGCATAGGAAAATTAAGGACCTTAGCCTTTTGTGACATCACTATGTGTCATATGTATTACTATACTATCAATAGGGGATACCGGACCTGGTGGGAAGAAGATGTTGCTTACTTGGTGTTAAATATCAAACCTTCGAAACTCTTAGAAATCCCCCACACTAGCCACTCAAACCTCTCTATGTTTTTATTTTTTTAAACCTACATTTGGAATCCCTCTAGACCCTCTGTATAACTGCGAGAGTTAACTATAGTGAGGATGAGTGTTATTCAAGCCCTCTAAGTGAGGTATTTTGGATATTAATGTATGCTACATAGACTTGTTGGACATGTTGGCGCCTGCAAGTAAGATCATCCTCGAACACCCTATTATGTCAATTTTGGTACATGAGTGAGTTCGAACACTCCAAACGATACTCTTCTAGACAAAGACAAAGTGACTAGTAGGAAAATCCTAGAGCCCTAGTATAGTTAGGACCCTCTAAATGGTGAGACATCAGAGTCTCCAACATGACTAGTGAATTGTCAAAAAACCACATCTTCCATCCAGACTCTACAAGTGATACTCATTGCAACCCTCCAGTATTATAGGAGAGGTTCACGAAATTGCTGTAGAGACATTGAGTGTGTTTCATTAGGAACCTCTAAGGTCAATTCTTATCGGCCTTGGTTTGACCCTCCGATCTTACTAGAAAGTGACACCTTTAGCACTGTTTGAAACATATCCCTAACCTGTTAGGAACCTCAAAGCTATGTAAAAGACATGTAAGACTCAGTTTTTGGGTTCAACCTATATGTACCCATCCTACTCCCTCCTTGTTCCAAGCCTTCAAGTCAGACAAAGTCGCTTCCTCAAGCCCAAGTTTTCAAGCTACCAGTTGCCAAGAAAGACAAAGCTTCTGCTCCATGAGTTCCATTCTGGTATTTTGAACTCTATGGGAGTTTAATAGTGCGGGAGGTTGTTCTTAAGCACAATCGAGAGGTTCTTCATCAAGCCAAGGCCAATATTTTGTAAGTTAAAATCATGATTTTTTAAATAAAGACATGGGTGCATGCCTCCAACATACGCTAGGTGCTTAGAAATGTTTGACTTGGTGTGGAGAAGCTAGGAAGTGTGTCAAGGACCCCAGAGATTGCATATTTTGTGCGAATATCTACACTTTGTGATTGACATGGACTACTTGTCCTAGGACATGGTGTGATAGGTATGCCAAGACCAAGCTGGTTGATTGGTCTAGGCCTTATGATTGTTGCAATAATCCAAACATCGGATAAATCCTTGTGTATGTGATTATATTTCCCTACCTTTATTTCAACACAATCTATATTCGGCAATGTATATACTCATGTAGATTTCAATGTGTGCTTGTAAGCAACAGTAGCTTAACAATTTCCTAAAATTGGCAAACTTACAATATTCTTTTTAATGGTCTATTCACAGTCCCCCTCCCCAAATATATACTAAATTTTACACTCACATAAGCACATCTAATGGATGTCACCTTTCCACTAAGCAGACTTCTATTAGAACTAATAAATAGATATAAATAAAAATTAGCACAAAAAATACTCTAAAAGAACACATATATTACATACTACAATTTTTTACATTGCATCTAAGGGTTAGTACTATGTCTAAAAGCTGATTGTGCAAAAATAATTGCAATATTGTGCAACTTGTTGATTGAACAAACATGTTGGATACAAATAATTAGCTGCAAATTTTCCATGATATTTATGAAAAAAGAATCATGGGGCATGTGACAAGAATACAAACTTATGCAATAGATCACACAAAAAATTGCAGGTATAACAAACTAAGTTAGTGAGAGTGCAAAAGTATAAAGCATGGTATGAAATTAGCACAAAACTAAATGTAGTCACGCATTGAAGAAAGAACACATCTAGAGCCATCTGCAATCAGCTAGCACTGCAACATAGATTAAGTGAAATCGCAAAACACATAATATTGGAATGAAAGTAATAACACCCTACACACTTGGGATACATATATAGTTCATAGAAATTTTATAAATAAGAATTAATGATAATAATTATAAACCAAATTGTGTTAATCACGAACTCAAATTACATACATACCAATAATACAAATTGTACCACTAGGCTAGGCAATCTAGGAAACTACAACAACATATTAGTATAGGTACTATAGTCAACATTGCAAGGCCACATATTTGCTGAAAATCAATAGTTACTAGCAAATTACATTTAGTGTGCAGTCAAAATAATTCTGCTCTAAAAATATAAAGCCTACAATTTCCTTTATATTGCATCAATGGGTTACTAAAACTAGAAAATCCCGCTAAAAATAATGGAAACAATGTGCATCTTGTTAATCTGGACAACGTAGTTTATCTTTTCTGCTATAAAAGTAATACTAGCCTACAATTTAACGATATTACCATGTATAAATTACCTTAATCTTCCTTTCGTCAAGATGGAGATAAAGGAGGTGCACCGTCGTGTGCTGGTACCGCTTGTCGCCGCGTGCTGCTCGAGAGTTTGTTGAAGGAGGATGGAGTGGAGGCCGCGTTCTAGTGTCGCTTGTCGCCGCGTGCTGCTCGAGAGCGTGCCAAAGGAGGAAGGATCGAGAAGATGGAGGGCGACGGATCCGGAGGGGAGAGTAGGGGATCGAGAGAGAGAGGAGGAGATCCACCGCTGCCGTCGGAGAGGGAAAGCGACGGGGTGGGAGATATTAGGTTAGGGTTGAAATGTTTTTATATGATACCAAAGCAAAGTGGGCCCTGGGCATTTTATTGGGCCAAATTTATCGGTGACGAACACTTTAAAAATGACCCTTTACTAAAATTTGTATATTATTGATGGGCCGTGATTTGTTGGCCTACCATCGATAGTGCATTATCATGAATGACGGGCGTAAACTATATATTCGTCCCTATAGATAGATCACACATGACAAACGTAGATAATAATGCTTCATTCATCGCCTTGGTTGTGTGTCATGTGTCATCTGGACCCCACCGTCACGTTGATTGTAGCATCGCGCCTCCGTCTCATACCTTATCACGTGCCCATCTCCCCCAATCTCCTTCGTCTCGAATTAACTCCGCCATGGGAGAAGCTTGCCCGCGCCATGCGCACACCCGTGATATCCATCGGCCTGTGGCGACAACTATCATTCACCAGAAGGAAAGACACCACCCTTCCCTTACTCCTCTTTTCTTATCCTACCACACCCCTTCTCCCTTCCCCAACGAGATCAAGCTCCCGCTCGAGGCCATGACCATAGTTGTCACTTTTTCGGTTGTCATGGCCACTTCTTTCCTGTCTTCGGTGGTCATTGCTTGATGCACACATGCCATGACACAATGAGTATGCTAAGCACTGCAACGCGGCAAGATTCTGCAACAAGACCTTCATCGCAAAAAAAAATGCAAGTACACCTTCATTGCAAAAAAATTACAACAAGACATTTGTTGAAAAAAGACTGCAACAAGACCTTTGTTGCGATAGAAACTTTGTAACATGACCTCTGTTGCAAAAAATTCTGCAACATGTCCTCTATTGCAATGATTTCTGCAACATGACATGTGTTTCAATGGTGGAGGGCACCGCTCAACTGCCATATCTAACGAGTCATGAGCCGGTCGATCTTTTAAAAAGACAGGATGCCCTATTACACCAATTGGCGTAAAGACCAACTTCAACCCGGTAGAAACGCAAACTATTTGAAACAAAAAAAGGAAGTTAAGTGAACTATTTGATGGATATTTCTTGTGAATGGTTTGCAAGCGATTATGTTCGTAACGAGTATGTATCTGCCATGTATATTCACCAACGACAAACAACATGATCATTTCCCATGTCCTTGTTTTTCAGGACAGGGCAACTCAATAGCCGGCACACTAAAATGCGGGTCTGGAGTGGCATGGATGGTTGTCTTTCTTTGCACATGTTCAAGGCACTGCGTTGCATGCCCGTGCGCCACGCGACATCTTTACCCGAGCTTTGCCTTCCCGGAACCTTACCATCAAGAATCCTTTCCGGCTAGCGCTCGTGTTGTAAGTAAAAGTTTCTCCCAAGAATAAGAAAGCTCTCCCCCCCCCACACACAAAAGAACTGCAACCGAATTGGCTTGGATGCATCAAAACGACACAAGACCGCATGGGGAACCATACGTCATCACTTTGCCATAGCATGCGAGTTGCATCCGCAAGTCAGCTTTGCACTATAATGTTTCAACACATCACCGAACAACGTCATGCCAAGAATTCCTTCTACTCAGGGATTGTCCATGGAGGTAATATGCACACCTCTCATAGTTTGCCTCTCCTCTCCCAGATTTAGGGCATCGCAATGGACCCTCCATCTCCCCGCATCAACGCACCCTCACCAAGGAGACCTCAGTTCACGATGACACCGCCGATGAGGTGTAGCATTTTCCTACTGTGGAAAATGTGGAACTAGGCAAACAAGGGTAATTTTCAGTGAGGAATCATGGCAAACATGTCATATTTTAAACTGGAAGATCAAAGAACAAGCACCAGCATACCAATACACTAGTGTCTCACAATAAGCCGTAGTTATGAGGATGTATCGTGGTCCATTGGTCGGAGAGAGAGAGAGAGGAAAGGAAAAGGGAGCGGCTGTCATGGGGAACATGTCATCGTCGTGTAACATTTCATTGTGTCCCTAGACAACCTCGTGGAACCATTTTTTCTTATAAAGTGAAAACCAAAGTGTCAGGTACACACAACTCTCCTAATTTCCCCTCCTCTCTTAGTCCCAAAGCCTCACAATGGGATAGAACCCTTTCGCATCGGTGCACCCGTCGAACCTGGCCTTGCGATGGGAGGAAGGACTATTTCCTATCACTGATTCCCCACCGTTGGCACTCCTGCCATGAATGAGGCCGAGGAAATTCTATGAGCGTTTTCTACTCCAGCTTGGCAGAGTTAGAACTAGGGAAGCGTTGTGCTACGGTGGCAGGCCGAGGGGTAATGGACGAGGAATGACGGCTGCACAATCTAGATTGGTCTTTCTACTTTGAATGGACTGTCAGGAGAAGGCGTTGCGAGAAGTTGGCCCTGGTCGCCTCGCTGGCTCTCATGGGTGTGTAACCTTCATGGAGTACCGGCTTCGTGTGGAAGAGGAAGCCAAAGCCAATGCCCATCCCATGAGCATAGTGCACGCTCGTGCTCAACGGGAGAGGGGCCTTCTTGCAACCATCAAAGCTGAGGCAACAGTCGCCCGTGCTAGAAACGGAAAAGACTCCAACGAGGATGACTTCTCTCAGTCAATCCTTGGAAGAACACAAAGCAATGAAAACTAAGTAGAGATGGGCCCCGTTCGCTGGTAGACAACCTTGTATAGTAAAAGATGTTTTGAACAACATGTATGAAAAACCTTTAATAATGTACCAATGTATGGACATGAGCATTTGCGTATTATCATGGCAAAAACAACATGATAGTTGTTCTCGTGCGATGGCGCCAGAGGAGCCTACGACGCTGCTTCCCGAGTCCATTTTTTCGTTGGTTGTATCTCCCGCCGCCGCGGCTTGCTTTGATTTTGGGCTGCATGGTGAGTCCTTTGAGTGATCTGATATGGATAGCAGAAAGATTCCACACCTTTTCCCTAGAGAGTGACCCCGAGTTATCGAACCCACGAGGGAACATGCACTTACGACAAGGGTTTCTATCAAGCTTTTGCCAGAGAATTAAATTAAAGTTTCTAGGAACTGGATTGTTACACCTTAGAGCGTAAATACTGGAATTAAAAACAGGCATGGGTATCATGACTTAATTCTTACAACAATATGTTTTTGATTGGGATAATCATTATCTTAATTTTTTCAATGGAAGACACTCGTTAAGAAGTGCTTGCAACGAGACAAAGTGACGGATGTGTCCAAATTAAGTCTTGATCAACACACGTCCTGTATGAAGAGTCATTTTTTCAACCATAGGCCCTATCCGTCGAACGGGGTCACTGGTGTTCAGAATAACGCAATATGTCCTCCCTGCCCCTAATCTGCTCCTAGATCAAACTCCGTGATCTTGGGTACATGCATAGTCGACGAAAGAGAAAGTGACAACATACAACTATGATGAATTTTTTTATTTCACACATACACGACGTTCATTCAATGGCATTCCATCGATCCTTCATACAAACACATTGGGTTGCAAGGCTATGCCTAAACCCATTGTCTTACCGAATTACACACACATGGTGATGAGTTTGCAAGAAGAAATCGTTGAACAAATGTGTGGTGATGGTGATGCTAGTGGCTATGGAGCTGATTGGAAATGGTAGGGGGATGCAATACATGATTACAAGTATGACTCTCTATGGGATGAATGTTTGGTGATGGTGATGCTAGTGGCTATGGAGCTGATTGGAAATGGCTATGGCTAGGTTGGGGTGGGCTTCTGGTGCGGATATGGAGGTTTTCGGCGATGCTCCTTTGCGGTTCTGGTGTTGATCCTTTTATAAAAGTGGTAGTGTTGGACACCATGGAGCCGCTGGCACCTTGTTGAGCATTGGTACGAGCGTGTGCGCTCGTACCATACGCTGTCTTCTATTCTATTGGCTCTCGTGCACCTCCCAATTAATTTCTTATTTCTTCATTTTGCTTATTTTCTTGTAAATGATTGATTTTCTCCATATATGGCCTATTTTCACGCGGAAACAAAATAAAGGGATTATTTCACAATCCCTTGGAGGGAATACCTTAGATTTTATAGGAAAAACTAGTTTAAACAATTGTGTGATGAGCGTAAAAAATACACTCATCAACCTCCCAAGCTTAAAACATGATCGTCCTCGAGCAATATAGACAGAAACCCAGACCGTAAGGAAATCATTTGTGTAAACCGAAATAATGAGAAGGTTTGGTTCACTTACAATCGGTATGCCAAGTGTTACTGAAGCAAAGATAATCAACACAAAGGCCACACTCAACTAGAAAAAACAATGAAGTAGATTTTATTCTATTTCTTCTAGTTAACACTTGCTTGTCGGGAACGCAGAAAAGAGATTTTCTTTCTTGAGCAATGAAAAGATAAATTATGAGAGTGAAAGGTATGTAAAGACAACAGGATACTCGAGTAACTCGCTAACACCCACGAGTGTCTCCTTATCAGGGCTCTCAAGCACTTCTTTCAATCATTGCTTACTGAAACTTTTCTTGTTCAGTGACGGGATTATGCCAAAGAAATGAAATGATACGTGCATAGAGTTTCGCCGTGGCTTAACTTTGAGTATTATGGACCAATATGTTGTCTCCTTCGATCTCTAGAAATCAGTACTCATTTATAACCACATAGACACACTCTTCAAGAGAAAGCCGAATAATATTCAATGTAATGCTACCACTATGAATGTTAAAAAACTCAGGTGGATCGTTCATTGGTCAACGGAGTTCTCGGCATAACATCAAGAGAGATAACGAATTCACATTTACGCACGTAAGCACACATATTGTAACAAAGTCATGGCACCAGCAAGAAGCCGAAGCACCATGTAAAAATGCAAAATAGATTTTGACATAATCTCGATCATCTTTCAGCTGGGTTCCTCTAGAAAATTTAATCTACAAGTGATAGTGAGTTTACCAAAATTAACACTATGGGGTTGAGTATCGATAATATCATCTTCTCTACAATTTATCTCAACACCCAATTCTTTCGAGAAACTTTCTCATATGCATGGTTATTCTTTGTTAACATTACTTTCTTTTTCAAAACAAGTTCCAGGGCAAGTCTCGGTTATCTAGATTAAACAAAACAAAGGTTACTAAATTATTTTACCTACAAGAAAAATATATTTGTTTTACCATCAAGACTTACTCCCACTTGAATACTTTACACATAATGCAAATTCAACTATTCTAAGAAATTCAAGTGCAAAAGACAAATGTCGTAGGATATACATTCACGATCATGAATTTCCACGGTCCTCTTCCTTAAGGACGCGTTCCTCGCTGTCCGAATAAGATCAACTCCACTGTGACAATATAAAAAAGAATGCAAATGGAAAACAGGGGAAAAGGGAAAGAGCAAAGCAAAAAAGAAAACTTTATTCTATCTTTATGTTTTTGAGTTTTTGAAAGGTAACTTGCAAAATAAAATGCAACCAGCAAAAAGAAAACCAAACAAAAACAAAATCAAATAAAAAGCAGAGTGTTGGAAAAACTAATGCGAGTGTTTGAAGCTTAGTGAACTGAAGTACAACCTCATTACAACTTAAAATAAATTCCACCACATCTTAATGTAGACACGAAAGTAACCTCCCAAGCTTAAGCTTTTGCATGCTCAAACCGGTGAGATCATTGTGACGATGGGTAGTACGGAGCCCATCCTTGGCTCCACTCAGAGAAGTTGACGGCCATGTACGCGGACATGTCTGAAAGGAACACAGTGAGATTGCCCATGTTGTTGATGGATCCTTCGAGGTTGTTTATGTTGGAATATGTGGTGTAGGGCACTCGTCGTGTGCATATTTCCGTGGATGCTTATTCTCCTCATCAATGGCAAGTTCATTGATAGGTCTTTATGTTGGGGAACGTTGCATGNNAAACAAAAATTTTCCTACGAACACCCA